>JAJJWW010016004.1:0-13106 GCA_023531295.1 Papaver armeniacum | reverse complement strand
CATCTTTTAATGTGTTTGTTGATGACAAAGAGGAGATTAGCGGGATATTCTTGCGATCAAGGTATTCAAGGCCTTTGATAAAAGTTGAGATTAAAATATCAATTCTAATTATTGTGTTGAAAACATGTTTGTGATTGAAGATGAAATCCATGACCAATACTTTCTCGTCCCTTGACTTGATTTGTTTACTTTTTTTTGTTTTGCTTTTATTTTATTTTCGTATATTAAAATCGAGAAAACCGGTGTTACTTATAGGAAACCGAAACATATTGTGAACCTTAGTCCTCTCTGTGGGAACGATCCTTTCTTGCCCTTGCTTCGTTATATATTTTGAATAGTAAGAAAGTGTAATTTATTTTTGGCGCCCTAAATCATGATCAGAATTTTGTGCCGTATAGAGTGATGTGATTTATCATTGTTTTGGTTTCTTATTTTTGTTTTTAGCTTTTTGTTTTATTTTTCTTATTTTTACGGTTTTGACATAGTTTTGAGAACTCTTGTTTCGGAGTACCAATTTCTATGGACGGAGTATATTGGAACAGCGGATACGGTTTCAACAACCTCAACAATACGATAACTACCAATTCCATGGGTATAATCAAAACCAATTCATTGGTTATGACCAATATTCCATGGAACCTTGTGGATTTTCTCAGCAAAGCCTTATGGCGGGTATGTGTGTGAACAACCACAGGATGGGAGAATTCTTATGCTCGTGGACAAAGTCTCTAACTTTATAGACAAAGTTTCCAACTTTTTTACAAGAGGAATTTCAAAAAGCAAAGAGACTACAAAGCGAGCAACTCCAAGAACTTCGTGAAGGTATTGCTAGCTTGAAGAGGCATTGATCAGTGCAAGGAAGATATGGATAATTGTGCATATGGTTTGTGATGAATATTTGATTGATGCTAATGTTGAAAAAGGCCCGATCCTTAGGCACTTTCAGATTTGATAATTGTGTAGTTAACTCAACTCTTGATCGTAATAATGATCATTCACCTATTGAAAGGATGAGTTCAAGATTAGCAACACTAAATTCAGCGAAGGACCAATCTTATGTTGACTATGATTGTGAGCGGTGATTATGATACATTGCTTGAACCAACTCATGGTGACATCACCGAAGGAGTGTACAATGGAGTCTTTTTGGGATCAAGATGAAGGCGAAGAGGAATATGTCGACACTTGTGTAGATTACTCAAGCATTGATCTTAATAACGATCAGAGCCTATTCAAAGGGTGGAGCTTGAGGATGATGCATTTCAGTGTTCTAAAAGAGTTTCTTATAATAAAATTTGGATGTGAAAAGGTATGTGCTTACAACAAAGGAGTGTGTTGAGAATGGAGCAGGTTTTGACAAATATTGTGGAAGACCCAATTGAGCTTGCAAATGATTGTAATTATGATGTTTATGTCGAGGCTTTGTTTAAGGCAGAAGCAGAAGAAGAATAGTTGCAAGGTTTGATAGAGGACCATGATATAAAAAGGGTGAATAATTCATGAGTTTTCAAGATGAAGAGGATTAGTAATACGAGAGATTGTGCAAGGTTTATGCAACCTATTGCCTATCGTTTCTTCTCATTTATCTTATTGGTTTGAATGTGTGTGATTGAGAATATTGTTGAATGACTTTGTTTCTCGTTTTCCACCATTAGAGACACTTGATTCTCATACTATGCGAGGTTTGGAGACATGGCTTAGTGGAAGTACTGACCACATGTTCTTTATCCACTGAGTGTGGGTAAGGGTAAGTGTGGGGAAACTTTCAAGCTATAACAATTTTATTTCTTTTATATTACTAATATTTGTGTGAAGCTAAGTGTTTGCAAGTTGGGTTACATGGAAGGATCCCAACTTTTGATTGTTGGTATATGGATAACAAAGAGTTGGTAGTGACTTTAAACCAAGCTAAATGGGAGGCAACCCATAGGTTTGTATTTTAAGTCCTTTTATTTTTTATTTTTATTGTTTTCATATCATATTTGCATCCCCATGTTTAATTTCATCTATCTTAGAGAGAGAATTATCACCTTTTCGTCAGAAAAATTGGACTGCACGTAGTTCAGTCCAGAGACCATAACTGTCAGACCGTTTATCGAAACACTGTACTCTTTTGATACCTTTAGAAAACACGTAGATGAACAACTTTTGTGAAATGGAGTTTTTTCAAATTCCTTACCAATTTGTACAGTTTTTGCGTTTTATCTGCTATTACGTCAGAATTCAAATTTCGGTTTTACACATTGAGGCCAATGTGAAGTTTAAGTGTGGGGGAGTCTGTTGCATATAGAGTTTTTAGCCTTTTTGAGTCAAAATTTTCATTTTTGTAAATAGTTGAATAAAACTCCAACTTTTAGTTAGTTTAAGTCACATAGTATACATGTCGCTAAGATTACATCGAGAATCTCATAAGAGTGGCCCGAACTTAGAGATGACCGAGAGAACATGATCGGGTTTCTTAATTGTATGAGAGTTAAAGTTGGATTTAACCATGCTAGTGGCAAATAAGGTGCAGACTGAATTTGGTATTAGAGTAGTGATCCCCTATAGTGGGACTACCCATGTTACATAATGTAAAGGCACCGACCTTCAATTCTTTGTACTGTCTAAATATGTGCTTTTTAGTGTGTGTCATAAAATACGTAAATTAGGGCAGAATGGTGAGATGTCAACCTCCACCATAAAAGCACTATTTTGATCTCTTGAGTGCTATTTTTATCGATCATGATGGTGACTCGAATTGCTAACTTACATACCACTTGTAATCTTGTTCGCGATTAGCACCATCCACCTTATCTCTCTGCACCAACATGTTCCATAGAAACATCATCATCAACAAGAGGCATCACAAATTTGAAGGAAAGTTGAAGACGTTCCAAGGTTTACAAGCAGCGACACGAAGTGGCGATTTGATTCGGTATAGCAACAAAACAAGGAGCGGAATTTTATAAGTTGAAGACTATTGTACAAAAGTGAAAATTATCAAAGATGAGAGTTCGAGAAGTTTATGATATCAAGACATACAAGTTGTGAAGAATCAAGCGGTAAAGTACTTACCATGGCCTTTGTACTTACGTTTTATTTTATTTTATTTTGTTTTATTTTTCTCTTCTCAAAAAAAAAATGAGACAAGACAAAAATTTCTTTGGGTTCATTATTAGTTTTATTGTTTTGTTTCGTTTTGTATTTGATTTATTTTTTCTTGTCTCATATATATAAAAAAAATAATAAAAAAATGAAAAAAAAAAGAAAAAAAAAATGACAAAAAAAAAGAAAGAAAAAAAAAAAAAAAGGAAAAAATTCATTGTTTGTTTGTATTCTTTAGTTTGTATAAAAGCGAGGAAAGAAGGAATATATATAATGAAGTTTCAAGCAATAAGGAATTAGAGGAAAGAGTTATATTGTCGAGTTCTACGAATTTCAGAGTTAGCATCAAGAGTTGAAGACCCGAAGATGAAGATGAAACAGATTGAAGGCCAGAAGACGTTTACATGGATCTTGTGAGAGTGGTGCTAGGCTGGCGCCCGAACGGATAACGAGGTAAGTAAGCATATTCCCACCTTCATTAAGTGGTTGATTTCCTTCGTAGAGATCGTCGAGGAAAAATGGGTTTTCAAAATGTATAAAAGATGTGGGTTTTCAAAAATACTTGGGAGGGTTTTTGCCTTCCTACCGTTTCCAACGTGTAGAGATTTCTCTCTTCATTCCTGCACGGACACATGTGTGACCCATAAAAGGCGTTTATTGGCCAGAGCAACATCACAAAACCACTCTTTGTGAGCGAGTCGAGACTTTCGATCCTCCCAGAACCGAATTTCTTTCGAAAAGGGATGGTTATTTCTCTCTCACTTTTTAAGAATGAGATTGTGTTCATTTATGTCTAAATTCTTATGACTAGTGTGCGGGAATCTCTATGTCTTCTTAGTGCGTTGGATGCTATCATTTGGAGGAACTAGTAAGTTGGAAAAATAGGTTTGTGGGTATATCTCTAGTAAACCCTCACGAGACTATAACTCGTCCACTAGGGACACCTTAGGGGTTTAAAGGCTTGTTATTTATCTCTTTAAAAGTATTGTAGCCTCGGCGACACGGAGTTGTTGTATTCTTTATATTTTTTTGTTTGATTTGCTCGAGGACTAGCAAAGTCTAAGTGTGGGGGAATTTGATAGGGTGTAGCAAACACCTAATTTACATCTATTGTTTATGCTTTCTATCCTATGTTTTCTTGTAAATTGTGCGTTTTACGTGTGTTTTTGAGTTATTAGGTACTTTGGAGTCGCGTGGAGGTGAAGAAGAAGAAATCACCCAATTTGAGCCAAAAGGAAAAATTGTCATTTTACGGGCGAACACTATTTGGGGTCGTTAAGATAAAGAGGCGACTCTCTTTTGGAGGAACACTATCCAGAACATTAGAAGTTAAGAGGTTGTCATTCGGGGTATCCCTTATCATTTATTAGAGGGTGTAATTATCATTGGGTGTAAGTATCAGTCACCCCTAAATTGAGAAATATCTCCTCTCAATCATTTGCAAACCTAAAATATGAAATTGAGAAAGAATGATAATAACGATATTCTTATTTGTTAATTCGGTCAAACATTAGAAATTAAGAACGAGAAATTGAAGCGGACATGGTTTTTGTTGAACTACGGAATGGGTGAGAGATGGAAATGGATTTGAATCCAAATTGATGAAGAACAGATGAGTTGAGATCGATGAGAGTTTTCAATGACTATTCTGAAACGAAATGGTAGCGAAAGATTCGAGAGAAGAATGAGGGTTGAATGTATGCGAAGATGGAGGAATTGATATGAATCTAGAGATTAGAGCGATGTTGTAGGTGTTGATGGTTCAGATCGATGAGTGAGGAGAAATTATGGTGGAATGTCATAAAGAGATTGTGACTATGATTGAAGTTAGGGTTTGTTTGAATCTACAGTTAAATGAAAGATGGAAGTTCTGGGAGTTAAGTTTGAGTCGAAGACATGAATGGCTTTGTAGCTTTGCCATGTTTTTACAAGGTTTGTTGGAGTTGATTTGATGATTGCTTTAGGTCCAGTGTCTTTGTATGAGTTGGTGTTAAGTGTTGGTTAAGCAAAGGTTTTGTGATGACATGGGTTTCTTGTAGTGCGGGATATGCTCGGGAAGATGAGATCTTGGCTAATTGATTGGATGGGTTGTTAGCTTAGAAGCGAAATGGAAGAGTTTTATGTTTGGTGTCGGGGATGTAGTGAAGCTGATCTCACCCATGGTGGTAGAATTGAAGAATTGGTGTTGTTATTTAAGTTGGTGAGTAGATGGATGCGAGTGGTTTAGTGTGAAGCATTGAGGGAACAGGATTTTGTCAATCGAGAAATAGAAGATGGGTTTGATTTATGGACTCATAGTTGGTGGTGTACAAGGCTGGCGGATGAAGCCAGAGATGGGAATGAATGAAATGTGTAGTGAATCAAGAACATGAACCGCTGACTTAAGTTGTGATTGAATGGGCTTGTTGGTGGAGCAAGCCCGGTGTAGGTGGTTACATTGGTCTTTGTGTATGTGTGAAGTTGAGAACAACTGGGAGACTTGGCTCCATAGAGAACAATTCATCGGTTTTAGATAGATGCGGTCTTTGCAGTGGAGTCCCATTAGAGATTGGAGGTACAATGTTGGAATTGAGTTGTAGTTGTTGTAGGGATCAATTGAAATGGAGAGCATGATCGAAGTGAAAAATTTGGTATTCTTGTTGAAGTGACAAGGAGTTATAGGGCGGCGCGAGATCCCGATTAAGGAGCCGGTGCTCGTAGAGAATGACTAATGGTGCTAATGGTGAGCCATATGGAAAAGAATGCACAATGAGTGCTGCTCTAGTGATGTGAAAATGGTTGCGTTTGGTTGAAGGCGAGGTGATAGAGATCGATATTTGTAATAGAAATGGAAGCTAAGATGCACGGAATGGAGAAGAGTTTATTTGGTGATGCTTATCTACTGCTTTGGCACATCTTGAATGAAGAGAAGGTTGAGATGACTTTGTGATTGTCGGTACGCAGTATGTATGAGTTACAAGATGCATTTGGGCGATGTTATGGCCAAGTTGAATGAATAGTCTGAGCTCGGCATTATAGGTGGAGTTGTGAATTGTGTGCACAATGGATAAATGCTAGGACGAGAATGGAGGCTGAAGTGCGGGGAATGCTTTGCATATGGCACTGTTACACAGTTGGAATGCAAAACGAGATGGTATGAATGCTTGGAATTGGGCCCGAGCTGCGAATTCAATGAGAAGGAAATGAATAGCCATCATGGTGGATATGGTGGTGAAGCACAATGATAGTCACGGCCAGACAATTTGGCGATTAAAATGGCTCGAGCCAAGGTCACTCGGCTGGTGAGTCGACTAAACTATTTAGCTTGTGCAGTGAACAGAGATCGACTCGATGACTCGGTGCTTGACCCAGGACACGACTCAGATTCATTGACTTGACTCACACAGTGTGCTGAGTTGGCCGTTGACCAGGGTGGACTATCTTAGGTCCTGAGCTATTTTCCGGACCTTTCCGGCCAAGTTCCGACCATGATCCCATTTTTAAGTGACGGATATTGGACATAATTCTACATGGGCTTTCTACGCACATGGGCTTGGAGGACTTCTATCTAATGGAATTTTGAAAGATTAGACCTAATTTTGGAAACAAGAGAAATTGATAAACATATAAAAGGAAAGACTTTTACCTTACTAGGATATCTCTTGCTCATATCTTATATCTTATTTTTCTTCTACTTTTATTCTCTAGGGTTTGAAACCATGAAAGCTTTTCTCTTTCTTCTTGTTATGAACTCCATGAATATGAGCTAGAGTTTTATTTTTGGTTATGGATTAGTTGGATTTCCAAACATGAGTTTTTTGTTCAATAAATTAGTTTTCTCTCATATTATAAGTGTATGATTCACCATTAATATTGTTACATGATTTGAATGCTTGTTTAGTCGGTCGCGAATCGATTGAGTTTCTTTCATCTTTATTGCTAGATTAGGGTTATTATACGCAAAGTGATAATTCTGATTCAAGTAGCATATATAAGATTATAGTTTGTAGTGATATATTCTTATGATCTTATGTGAACCATAACCTTTGTTAAATTGGATTAGTGCTTTTATACGTTCGATTGCTTTGATTGGCCTGATTTCATAGAACCTAATGCATCTAGGGAATTAAACTTGATTAGTGCTTTTACGTTAGGTTGTTCTTTAGATAGAATTCATATTCGCATCTTTTAATGTTTTTGTTGATGACAAAGGAGATTAGTGGGATATTCTTGCGATCAAGGTATTCTAGGGTCTTTGATAAAAGTTGAGATTAAAATATCAATTCTAGTTATTGTGTTGAAAACATGTTTGTGAATGAAGATGAAATCCATGACCAATACTTTCTCATCCTTGATTTGCGTTTGTTTACTTTTATTTACTTTTATTTTATTTTAGTATATTAAAATCGAGAAAACCCGGTGTTACTTATAGGAAACGAAACATTTGACAACCTAGTCTCTGCCAGGAGCGATCCTTTCTTGCCCTTGCTTCATTATATATTTTGAGTAGTAAGAAAGTGTAATTTATTTTTGACACCTACGACAGCGATCACTTAGAGGGCTCTGTTCTAGCGCCTTCTATTGAAGGTTTGCTACGTTAAGAGTCTGAGAGAAAAAGAGAGGTGGCGACGGCACGGATCAAACGACAGCGGTAAGTCACGTCTCCACGATATCGATTTCCAGCGGAACTTTAACGTGCGAGAGCCTTCAAGCGTGCAACGGTAGAATGGTACCATAAGGTTGGTGCCGTTTGTAGTAGTTTTATCAAGCTGGGTCACGATGCTGCCGGTGCGTGCTGGTGATAACGAGATGACCTCCTTCTATATTCGCGCCTCCTCTTATAGCTTCTCAGCCTAATTTGTATCCCAGCCTTCATCAACACACAACATCTTCTTTTCTTGTTCATAAACTACGCTCAGTTTACACCATGCCTTACCATTTCGTCCGAAATTCATCTCAAGACTGACGAAACTTCGTCAGGAGAAATAGGTTACATCATAACTGGATTCTATTTAACCATACCATTGGGATTGATTCTGAAAACAAGAAACCAGATTTTGGATCAATTGACTAACAAATTCTTATAAATCTCTTTGAATTAAGAAGTAAGACAAATTCAAGTCATTGTAATCATCAAACCACGACTATAAGTGCAGGTTAAGCGAAAAAAGTTGGTAAGCGGTCGAAATCAAAATTACTGGAAGAGTACAAAGTTCAGAATCGATTGAGTTTTCAAAGATTGCAGATATATCAAATCTTATGAAGATCAGCCCCCAATCTTTGCAAAATTAAGCGCGGGTTTTATCTAAAAAGCAACAAAAATGGCAACATAACTATCGAGTTCATGAAAAAACCCAAAAATTCTATTTCTAAATCAGCCATCCGGTAAGGTTGCGATGAATGATAACGGAATGGATAAACTTATCTGTTCAATTTTGGTTGGTGAGAATGTGTTAAATCTGTTGAAACTTGAATCCATCCCCTGAATCCATTTGAGAGGCGACTTTGTTATCTGAAGTGGAAGTCAAACTCGTTGTTCTCGTAGATTCCTGCTTTCAATAAGGCGCGTCTGATTTGAGAAGGTTTGCTTCTTGATGTAAGTGAGATAATGGGTACTAGCTTAGTTTTTTTTAGGCGCTGAGGCCGGTGAACACATAAGTGCTTTGAGAGCCTTTGAGACGTCATGAAAGTGGAGGAAGAGGCGTATTTGTATGTGGCGGATTTACCTTACAGGCGCTAAGATTGGTGTAATATTTCATTTGTAACAAACGCGGAGATTATTTGGATGAAGATTGGTGAAGAAAGCGGGTTTGAGAAATAAAATCGGGGACGCGGATGAGAAAATAGTGTTTTAAGGGATTGGATGGCTAGGCTAGGCACGAGCCTCCGGGTGTGGTCGCCAAATGTTGAGGGGTGATTTTAGTTTTGGTTCCTACCCCGTACTAGCCATAACACATCCAATACAAAGAGAGAGGAAAGAGAGAGGAAGAGAAAGGAAAAATATCCCCTCAATTGTATTACATGCCTCTTTATATAGACTTTTCAAAAGCCCCTCTTTTTATGATATCATGCCATGTCCTAAAACTCCTTAATTACTACTAATGCCATTCCTTCTCTAATACAACCTCCCTTCTTCTTATTAATTCCTCCCTCGTCCTTTCTATCTTATGGATACTTTTTTAGTGGACTTGGGCTTTAGTCCCCATGTTTCATGTGGGGTTTTGCCTCCTTTTAGGGGCGCACTAGGCCTGCTAAGGGGGGATATTTTTCATGTATCAACAAAGATAGAAAGAGGTTAGAAGCTTGATTGATTGCATCGGGTGGCTGATAGAGTGGCTGAGATCGGGTGGTCGGTGATGGAGTTGATTGATGGAGAGAAGTGAAGTGAAGGTGCCTTTGCCAGCTATCGGGGAAGAAGAAAGTGAAGTGAAGTTGGTGTTTGGCCTCTGTTCGATTAGGAGATGAATAGCATGCGCTCAGGTGTTGGGCGGAAGCAGCAAACTCTGATATACCGTGTGGAGATGCTCTGGATAATCAACAACTATGTCAAATCTAACGGCTCAGATGGAAACGGGTTTTGGTCTTGGATTTTATCTCTTCTAGGCCCATGGATTCTTCAAAGCTAAAGAATCTCAAGCCCACTGCTTTTGAGTTGTGCAAATGGCATTCTTCACTTGCGGATGAGGTGCAAACAATATTTCTTCACTGCTTTCTAGCGGAAAGCTTTATCATCTCTCTCCCTCTCATTGTCTCTACTTTTTCTGCTCTTTTGGCTCCTTAATTCATCCAAGCTTTATTTTAGTACCTAAAACACAAAATTAATTAAGTCATAAGAACTTATTCTTGAAAACAATGAAAACACAGAATTTGGGATAATATATGATTTTAAAGCGCAAAAGATGAGTTAAATGCCAATAAAAAGTTATAGAAATATGCAAATTTGGCACTCATCAAGTACCGTTGGTGGGAAACTAGATAATTGCAGTTTATCAGTTTTCGATTGATTTGAACTTTGATTGCACCTAATTTGTTTATTCTTGAGAATCTTCTCTACTGATATAAGATTCACTCAAACTAGATCGAAGTGTCGACGGGATCTTTAAAGACATCTTGTGATAATCCATTGTTAACAGACTCCGTTATGTGCGTGATTGATCACAAGAGATTCAAGTGGTGTTGTGCAGGTTTAATTGAAGATTAAAGAAGGTTTGAAGACGAAGAAGATTTTTTATTGGTTTCTCATATCTTTGTGTAGCACAAACCTTGATAGTCCTGGGATTCAACTATAGCTCGGATTTAGTGGTAATCACATAATTGTCCCTTGTTTTGATGAACTTCACAAGTACCCTTATCACACAATAAATATACCCATCTCCATCTATAAGCCCATCAGGGATTAACATCTCTTTTGTTTCCATATTTACCCATCTCACACAAAATTACTTTCATTATTTTCTTTTCAGATGTAAATATTTTCTCTCCGTCTACTATTCTCCTCGCGTCACCAAAATCCTTCAACCTCTTCACTTCTCCATCGCTGCTACCAGAGTGTCACACCACCATCTCTTTACGCCAAGACCGCAACCAACACCATTAGCACCACCATCTCCATCGTCCACAACCATCACCCTATTTTCTCCACTTCCTAATCAATTGATTAAATCGATTTTCACTCCAAGTTAGTTTCTGTCGTGGTGAGTGAATTGAATCCACCATCTCGGACCACTCACCTCCTAAATTGATTATAGATCAATTTTCCATTTTTTTAATCGCAAAAATTCATTATGGTGACGAATTGAAGAGAACCTAATTTTTAATTCCTAGTCTTGGTCATTAGAAACATCGATTCATTCCCGATTTGATTGATTTTATCTTGAAGAACCTGAAATCGATGATAATGATGTGTATGAATTGGGAAGAGGCGTTGAAAATCTTCATCAATAAGTGGATCTGGAGATTCAATGGATGATAAACAAATTAAAAGATAAGTTTGATCTCTGGTTTTGATTTTTTGGTGTTGATTCAACATGATTCTTTTGTTTATTTCGATTTTAATTGAGCTCTTGATTATGATTCATTTCTGAAACAAGCAAATGGAGTTTGTTTGTACTAGTGAGATTGGTGGTGCTGATGGTGTTAGAAACATTGGGTATTAGTGTGTTGTTGTTATGGTGGTGGTGGTGGAAGGTTTTGTTACATCGGTGGCGGTGGAAATTGTATGAGTGAAGGTGGAGACGTATTTTTTATGGATCAACTACTGTTGTTGATCCTGGCGATGGGATCAAACTGTTGACACCATTTTTATGGGATCAACTAGTGTTGTTGGTATTGGTGTTGTTGTTCTTCTGTTAGTGGTAATGGAAGAAGGTGGAAGGTTTTATTACAACGGTGGTGGTGGATGTTTGTTGCATTGCAGTGATGGTGGTGGTTTTTATTGTAGTAGTTAAGGTGGTAGCTTATTTTTTTAAGGGATCAACTATTGTTGTTGACACCACTTATGGGATCAACTCCCTTTGTCGACCCCATTTTTATGGGATCAACTGTTGTTGTCGATCCCAGTTATGGAATCAACTCTTATTGTTGATAGCATTAGTATAGTCATGCTTGTAGTTTAAATCAGGTTTGTTAAAAAAAAATAGATACTTTATATTACGAGTACCTAAAATGCTCTTCATATTGCGTATTTCCTCTCTTACATCAACATTATTAAGACTAGCGTGCTGATAGGTGTAGAATACACCTAATTTACTATCTAGTAGTTTATGCTTTCTTTGCTATTTTTCTTGTAAATTATGTATTTTACGCTTGTTTTGAGTTTTGTAGTTACTTTGGAGTCGCACGGAGAAAAGAAGAAGAAATCACGAAATTGAGCAAAAGGGCATAATTGTCATTTCATAGGGCGAGCACTATCCTGAGCCGAGTCAATGTTAAGGGGCATCTCCTTTTGGAGAATTATTAAGAGACCTAGTAACCAACTATTATGGAGCACCGGCTTGGGGTGTATTTTAGCAGGGTGTCCATCATCCTACCCTAAGCTATAACCCTATGGTCAAGAGGATCTTCTCTCATTCAGTTCTACCAGAAATTGAGAGAGATCGAACTCAGGGCAAGGAGAGAAGAGAAGGTGAAATCGATACACAGAGTCATGGCTGCTGTTATCGAGTTCGAATTAGGTTTTGCTGTTCGAGAGGGGATCGATGGCTGCTGTTGTTGAGCCGAGAGATTGAATCAAGATTTACAGGGAGATGGCCATGAACTGAAGAACATAGAGATGGGTTTTGGTGTTGTTAAAGTTGCTGCTGTTGAATCCAGAAGAAGAGATGGATCTGGGAATCGCTGTGAAGAGTGGTACGAATTTGTGGAGTTGAAGCCGTGAATTAGTGATTCGAATTAAGAGATTGAAGATGGGTTCAAGATGAAGAATGGGTTGATCGAAACTGAGATGGGGTTTGTGTTGGTTCTGTTGAATCGGAGACTCTCTGGGGATTAATGATGCGAAATCGATTGAGGAAATGGAGAAGGATTGAAGAACTTAGGGTTTACTTGTGGAAATAGAAGAATGAGAAGGTCTCGAGAGTGGTGAGATGGGTATTGAAAAGGATGAAGAGATGCGAAATGGAGGAGAAAGAGAATGGGTTCGATTTGATCATGGGATTGATCTTGTTGGTCGCCGTAATCGGTTCAAGTACGGTGATGGTTAGGCGGATTTCGGGGGCGCTTCATAAGCGAGAGAAACGGGAATCGAGAAGAGGGTTTCTTTAGGAACGAACAAAGAGGAAGATACGAATTGGTATTAGTGGTCTCTCGTGAAGAGTGAAAGAATGGGGATGTGAAGCCTGCCATTTGGATTGAAATCGATGCTGTTGTTGAAATCAGAGAGTGAGTTGAGTTACAGAAGTAGTGTTGGTGGTCTGAGATGGATGCGGGGTTTGTGTATTGTAGGATTCAAATATCGCACAACATATTTTCTTAGCGTGCGAGATTCAATTATTTCCTTAACTCGCGAGAAGAACTTGCGAGATTCAATTAATTTGATTGCA
>JAJJWW010016003.1:0-41963 GCA_023531295.1 Papaver armeniacum | reverse complement strand
GCACTATTTGCAAAACGTCGATGCGCCACGGCCGTATGCCACATGTCGTATGCACTAATGGGGTTTTGACACGCCAGAGCCTTAAATTAGGCAAGTTGCTACGCCAACCAGGCCAAGTAACGTTTCCCAGAGCATTGGGATTGATGTGGCAAGAGGTCCAATGTTGCCACGCCACATTTGGGTCTAACACCAATGTGCCAAAATCTAGCGACCGTAGCTCGCCAGGCGCTACTTGCACCATCGTGCCACTAGCATGCGCTCAACTATGTCAGTCCACCACCGTGCCGCATTATGCGTGCTAATTGGGGTTTCGATACGCCAAACCCTAATTTAGCTAAAGTTACATGCCAACTAGGTCAAGTGATTCTCCTAAGGCCTTAAGTTTAACTTAGTGATAGGAAAATGTTGTCGGAGCCATATTTGGATCTAACATCAATATGCCAAAAAAGCTGCCTCGCTCGCCATTGGCATGCCTCTATGCGGAGCGCCACTATGCCCATGGCGCCGCTTTGCTATACAACGGGATATGGCCATAATCAATGGCCATCCTTTCTCATAAACTACAATCTCAGTAGTTCAAATTCGCCATGGAATTGACCATCTGTGGTAAGTTTTAGGCAGCCAACAAGGCAAGCCTAATGGCATCACATGCTACTTTCCTGTGGCAAGTCTCTTGACTTTGACTTGCCACATGTAGCAATCTGCTACTCGTTTTTCATTAAACACTCGAGACATCAAAACATGTCGCAGGCGGGGATGCTCATCGGGGTATTGGTCTGGCGGTTTTACGGCGTGCGGCGTGCAACACGTCCATCATATGAAGTGTCAGGAAAACAGGCGGTTAGTGGAGGCAAGAAGTAGTGGGTGTAAACAAACCCGCTTCCCTCATAGTGGAGCGTGGTTTACGCGATTACATTACTCCCACTCTTCCATCACTCAATCACTACCACTTCCTACGAGACAAGGTGTATTCAATTATGACTTGTATAACTAGGTTTTACCTATTTTATATCAAATAACAAGTTTTGGTTAACAACAACAGTATCCAGAAAACACCAAAAGAGCGATATCTTACGTGCAGCCAGTTTCACATTCCATACAAGTCATAAAATAGCCACACCTTAGAATTAATCATTCGGTCTTAACACCTTCTTCGCTTCCTCCCTAAAGACCAACCCTTCTCCTTCACTTTGTGACCCGAAGCAAGCATGGAACGACCATTTTTGGTTTGACCTGGATTGTACAAATTGATCTCTCGAATCTAAAGTACTCCTTGAGCGCAATTGTTTAAGGTATAGATTTGTTTCTCATCCACACACCCAAATTTACAAAACCTTGGCGAAAACAGGTTTACCCATAAACAAAACCGTTTTTAGAAAATAACCTACTAAAGTATGCATACTGGTATGCATATTTAAGTACCCGGATTAAGTTTGTTTTCAGTTCACAAACTCCAACAGAAATTCATGGGACATGAACTTCCGATAGTACGCATACAGGTACGCGGACTTTAGTTCCGGCTATTCTGAGCGTGAGAAATGCATACTTTGGTTCAAGGATTTTGGACTTACACACGTATGAGTTCACATACAATGTTTATATCCATTCAAGGTTATATATCTAAACTCATTTCAATCATTGAAACATTCTTAGAGGATGTTAAATAGGATTCTTGACACACTATTCTTCATCAAGCGATTTTCAAGATATTTAAATAATCAACATGACTTTCTCACTTGTAAAGATGAAGTTGACCAAAGGCTGCAACACATATTTCGAAATAGATAAGCTAGATAAACTCGACTCAAAATAACAAATGTGTATAATCGAAGTCTATATAGCAATCGACTTTTTTTGTCTCAAGATAGGAGATAGAGTAGATAGACTTTTGAGTGATAGATAAGTTCAAGTCTCCACATACCTTTCGATCGATGAAGTTCCACCAGTTCATGGTAGTTCTTCATATTTGTATGATGATCGTCGTGGAGTCTAGAGCTCGACTACACTTTCTATCCTAGTCGAGACTTGAGCTATAAGTAGACTAGAAATCAAAACTATAGTTTTGGCAACTAAACATGACAAACAAGCTTGAGATATCAGCGCTTGCGAGTTCGACAAGCAGTGCTCTAACAATCTCCCCTTTGTCAATTTTAGTGACAAAACTATCAATACATATGGAGGAATACAAAATAAATAAACTTTGCATCTTCTCCTCCATATGATCTCCTTGGTTCTTCAATATTACTCGAAAATCTTCGTCACTTCCAAGTACTCCAATGATTCCGAAGGTTGTAAGTTTAGTATCATCGTTGTTGAAAATCCGTAGCCATAACAATGAGAAAACAAAAGCTCTCAATTATTGTTACACAGTGTCATAATATTATTACACATCATCAAAGTTCAATTGTATCACAACTTCGACAACAATACTATGGTGATATGTATCGCTCCCCTTAGTAAATACTCCGTCTCACACTGAAACCACTCCCCTTACATAATGATCAGAAAACCATATGTATTTATAGTGTGAACTACACATTAATTCTCCCCCTTTTGTCAATAAAGCGGCAAAGGTACAAAAACTAGTGGGATCTAATGAAATTTCCATAGAGACACTTCATGACCAAAAAGAAAGCACATATCAATTTTTTAGATGCAATCATATGGCGAAACTAAATGCATTCATCAAAGGAGTTTATAAAGATACAAGATAACCCTATAATATTCCACAGCCGCACTCCCCACAAAGATTTGGAAATTACGCACCAGTTCAATTAAGAACTCTCCCCCATAAAATGTCATTCCCGAAAAAACAACAAGAGCAACCTTAGTTTCACAAAAATAAGGTTTTCTTTGAACAACACAAATCATATAAGAATATGAATTTGTATCCAAAATACTCAATTAAATTAACCACAAGAGAACCCATGATTATTTTAATCGGAAATATCAACATAAGAAAACTTACGGAGCCGCACGATATATACATAAAAAAATATGGATCGGGGAAGAGTCAATCATAGCGGAATAGACAAGGATTCGTTCTATCTTCCATCACTATTTGCACAATGACATACAATAGACATAATCCTTGTAAACAAAAGTTTTATCCTTTCTTTCATCAAATAATGACATAAAAGGCTTTAACTTTTGTAATGCCAAAAGTTCATTCTATCTTTTATCAATACTTTCATCTGACATAATAGAGATAACTTTTGACCATATATGGGACAATCATAGTTCCCGGATGCAAACACACATATCCCATAACAAATTGCAATATATAAAACCATAAAGATTAATACTGCAAAATCATCTTCCAAACAAACTTTAGAATTTAAATAAATAAATCTAAAAACATTGAAGATGAAAATCGTTGGACATAGCTATGTGTAATCACAATAATGGCAATTCCATTTCTCTAGTTATTCTTCTTAAAAACACAAGAATAAAATTCTCAATAGAAGTTTTCTAGACATTGTAGAGCTTTCTAAGAGCATCTCTGAGAATTCCTTCTCATTATTAAAAAAAACCATTGATTATGGGGTCGTTCAATTCCTCTAAATCATCGAAATATCGGTCAACTCACTAAGTTCTCTTTTTAGCTCACGCAGGGTGTTCTTTGTTAGAGACAACATTTGCTCATAGTGAGTTATCTTTTCTAAAGATGAAACAATTTGAGATTTTAAATTATTTCTTTTTCTTGATGAAGTCTTTCACCATACCTCTTAGATCCTTATCAAAATGACAAACCGACAAGAGGCAATTAGAGGAAGAACCTTCTCCATCATTTGTAAATCTCTCTTTATTCTTACTTGAGAAGTGATTCCTTCACACGAGATACACATTAGTCAGCTTAACTGCAACCTTTTTGGTGGTACCTCTAGTTACAAGAGCCATGAAATTGTATCTTTCAAAGGAAAAAAGAGATGAAGGACTTGATCACAAATGACTATAAATAGACTTATGGCCTCCAAAACCCTAGAAAGACTTTGAAAAAGTCCTCCATGATTATTATCCATTATCTAAATTAGTAGGAGAATATTTTCTTAACAAAAATAAGAAATGAATACTCATATACAAAGTCTTGAGCCTCTTTTGATGCAAGCCTCATTTTCTCAAGCTAAAGATGAGGATGTGAACGTCACTAGTATTAGACAGGTGATGAGTGAAACCGAATGCTTACATCTTTTACCAATTAGTGCATATCAAAGTTTATTGTATGACAGATTTCTTACCTCGTGCGAATATGGAATTTCTAGATTTTTATGAAAACCTAGTTGATCATCCATTGCCAGATTCATCCTCTGCACGTTCTCTTGAAGTTTGGCAATTCTTTTGTTGTTCCTTTTGAATCTCCAACACATACTTTGAACATGATTTGCATTTCCACAAAACGAACAAATCCATAAAGATATTTTATTCTGTTTAATTGCATTCTGCTTATCACAACATTCAACATACACTGTTCCAGCATTAGTCGGAATAGAAGAGTTGTTGTGTTCACAGTTTTGCTTTTATACCCCAAACCATTTGTGTTTCCAAAGGACTTCTGACCGAATAACATTGTCGAGATTTTGTCAGAACTTCCGGATAACCTTTGCAGGTCATTCTTAAGAGTATCAATCTCTTTTTCCTTTAGAATCATGGTTCTGGTGAATTCATCATTAAGACAATCTATCTCAAGATTTTTCACTTGGAGCGATGATTCAAGTTTTTTTCAACAAAGCCTTTAGTTGAAGATTTTCTTGAGTGAATCTCTCTACTTTTATTCAAGAATTCACAAATCTCTGTGTCACACTAGAGCTCAATCGAAAATTGAGTAGGTATAGGTTTCTGCTACAAGAGCTGAAAGTTCATTGCACTCATCAGATGCATCCAAAATGTTGACACCCAGGAAATATTTTTCTTGTGTTGAATCATCTGAAGCATTAACTGGAGAGAGACGTTTATCACATCTTTTACTTCTTGTTAAAAAATCTTTGATCTTTTCTGTTATCAGTGATTTATCAAAATCAACATGATTGGAACAACATTCATTAGAGCATTGCTCTGTCAAACTCGCATGCGTTGCTATCTCAAGCATGTTTGTCAATGTTAGTGATCAAAACTATAAGTCTTGATTTCTAGCCTATTTGTAGATGTCTCGGACTAGGACATAGATAGTGTAGTTGAGCTTAAATCTCTCGACGTTCATCTCTTGAAGACGAAGAACTACTAAGTGGAGCTTGTGGAACTTCTTCGACAAAAGGTATGTGGAGACTTGAACTTATCTATCACTTGGAAAGTCTATTTCTACTATCTCCTATATTGAGACATAAGTCGTGTTACGATATAGTTTTCTCTATACACATTTGAGATTTTGAGTGAGTATATCTAAAACACATATTTCTCGAAATATGTGTTGGTAAGCTTTCCTTCGAACAAGTTCATCTTATATCATGAGAAAATTGCCGAGTAACATCTTACATGGTTTGTGTGATACAATTATTTGGTGTAATATTTGGAAGGTTTAAATAATGATTATTTCAATATCTTGAAAATTACTTTGATGCTAATAGTGTGTGAAAACGACTATTGACATTATAGAAGAATGTTTCAATGATTGAAATAAAGAGTTGATGATGTAACCATCTTTGGAAATAAGCATATATAGTGTATTCGCACATTAGTATATAAGTCCATAAATCGGAAGCCAGAGTATGCATATGTGTATATGGAATTGGTGAAGGAGACGGAGTTAAGTAACTGGCGGAAGTTCTCAAACCAGAGAATTTCTCTTATGGGTTTGGTTTTGGCAAAATTCTTAACTAGTCACCTTAAGTATGCGTACTTTGGCGGAAGTTTTTGAACTAGAAAATTTCTGCTTGAGTTTGGAAACTTTACAAACTCAAAAACCGGTTGTAAATACGCATACTTAAGTCAAGTTACTTTGGCAAATCGGTCAAGTCCATGAACTTAAACATTTAAATCATAAGGAATGCAATCTTTGCAAACCGTGTCTATAATTTTCATGATTGATTCAAGTGAATCAAGGCGATTTGATTTCAATTGTGATTTTAAAACAATTGAACAACTCTTTAACTAGTTTCATTTGAGTCATTTGAACTAGTTATGGTTAATATGAATAAGGTTGCTATGAGAGTAATCATATGGCTAACCTCGGTTAACTATTTGTGAACCAACTTGGTGTACACGTTTAGGTACGGCTACATAAACCTAAATGAGGGTACATTTCATTTGTGTGAACAAGATAAGTTCGATCTAACGGTTGAAAGATATTAGCTTGGTTGAATCAGGTTTTTCATCTAACGGTGAATATTGAATGCTTTGTTACCAAGGTAACTTGGATTGCAAACCCTGATTTGAAAACTATATAAAGGAGAACTATAGCAAGTGGGAAATCTAATCCCCACACCTCATGTGTGTTACTAGTTGCATAACTAGAGTCGATTCTCCTTTAACCATAGGTTTCTTCTTGAGACCCCCGTAGGTTAACGACTTAGAAGACTTCATTGGGATTGTGAAGCCAGACCTAACTATTATCTTTGTAGTTGCGTGATCTTATCTTGTTGTTTCTATCGAGTTGAGTGCAATTGAAATAATTGGCTCGAGATTTATATCTCTGATAGGCAAGATAGAAAAGTAATCACAACCAAACTTTGTCTCATCGTTTGTGATTCCCACAATAACTTGTTTCGCTAGTCGATTAAGTTTATTGTGAGGTGATTTGATAATACTAAGTTTTGTTCTTCGGGAATATAAGTCTAGTTTATCAATTAGTTCTGTCACGTTGATTTATCAAAGGACGGAACAAAAACTCTTTGGTATTTATGTGGGAGACAGATTTATTCAATCACTATAGAATTTTCTGTGTGAGACAGATTTGTCTATCAAGTCTTCGACTTTGACTCGTAGCAACTCTTAGTTGTGGGTGAGATCAACTAAGGGAATCAAATGTGTAGTATCTCTTTGGATCGAGGCGTGAGGAGCGCAAGCGTACCTTGAATCGGTGTGAGATTGATTATGGTTTAACTACAGTCCAGTCCGAAGTTAATTTGTAGTAGGCTAATGTCCATTGCGGCTTAATATATTATGGTGTTAATCTGGACTAGGTCCGGGGTTTTTCTGCATTTGCGGTTTCCTCGTTAACAAAATTTTTGCGTCTATGTTATTTCTTTTTTTTCGCATTATATTTTTTATATAATTGAAATATCACAAGGTTGTGCGTTAAGATCAATTAATTAGAATATCTAACCTTTGGTTGTTGATTTACATTGATTGACACTTGAACATTGGTCTTTGGTACCGTTCAAGTTACTCCTCTTATTCAATCGGGCTCGCAAATTTCTATTTGCTGATTGCGGATTGAATTAAGAGTTAGAGATATTAAACTCTTTGATATACTTTAATCTAGATTGAGTCTGACTGTCTAGTTGATTCTCTAGAAAGTATATTGGAGTAAGTCCTCTCAGATTGCCAAACGAATTGTTGGGTGTGGTTGTTAGACCCCCGCTTTTTCAATTGGTATCGGAGCAGGCAAACACATTAAAGACCTCATAAGTCTGTGTTTGTAGCGATCTGAGGATGGACGATATAGTCTCTGATAAACGCATCGCCGGAAATAAAAGTTTGTTTCCTTAAAGTCTATTAAAGAGAAAGACTTGTCAATCTCGAATCTAGAAGAACCTTGTGTTCAAAGGAAACAAACAAACATTGACAAGTGTTTTCCTGACTACCTTACCGAAGAGTCTATCTCTGAAATTGAAAGGAATGCAGCCAAAGAGAGTAATGAGATTCTAAAACTTGTTGGAATCCAGGCTGATAATGTCAACCGGTTGAAACACAAAGTCAATGTTCTTGTTGGTATGATAAGTGAGAGCGACTCTTGATCAAAGATCCTTCAAGAAGTAAATCTCAAAAAAGATGCTTTGAAAATTGAACATCTCTTAAGTAAACTCTCAATTCAAGAGTGTTCAAAACATTCCATCATATCAACTGCTTCTGATTTAACCGTAAGAGAATTAGGTTCAGAAGCAAAACCAAAAACCCTTACATTGAAAAGATGTGCCTATATCTTCTCCTAATCAAGGAAAACCCACATCACATAGAAGGAAGAATTCTCCCAACAATGGTGTTAAGACTGTTTTATCTAATCACTCGAGGTGATCGGAAAGTGTGTCTCTTTATGATTCAAAAGGACCAAGTAAACAAAAGATGAATTCTAGGTTGAATGACAATTCTATTATTCGTCTTCCACACCTTAGATTTAATTCTCAAAGGTGTAAATCGACATTCGTATGTCTAAACCAATCGGTCTTATTACTCACCATGTGTACCCCACCAGGAAAATCGGTTCAATGTGTTCTGGGATGTTCAAACACATAACATCTTCCTAAATCATTTCGACGAAGAAGAACTCATGGACATTCTTCAATTATAAAGGGAGATTATGTTGTTGATGGTGTGAAAAGGATACTAGAAGAAGGAAGCAAAATTGAGATATGGATGAAAACTTAAAAGGGATAGTTGAAGGATATAAATAAATTATCAACAGTACATCTATTCCCTCGAGGTCAAAATTCCCAATTAAGAATCTTCACTATGCATCATATTTCGATATAGTAAGTTTTATGATAATTTTCACATCATAATGGTTTTCCTCCAAAGAACAGTAAAAGAGGCAACCATAAACAACGTTCATTTAATGAGCTCAAGGCTCATACTTGTGCTAATTAATCACAGAGTTGAAACCTCACTCTCCTTAAAAATCCTGACAGAGTGAGATGTATTCAGGTATACTGATGGAAAAATTTGGTTCTCTGATTGTCTATGCTACTTTCTTATCGTTCTTAGCTGGATAATCATTGTCAAACACTGCTGCTTAAGTATTTGTGTGTTTTTGTAATGGTAATCTTAAATTTTTTTGCTAGGACAAAAGTTGTTACTCTTACTCTAAAATTGTCCGGTATAAATACAATTTTTAAGCTAAGATCTGTGAGTTTTCTCACATAGGCGGACATCTTTGCGAAACAGTGGCATCTATTGAGTACCTCTCTTTTTGAGTTGTTTAATGGGCCATATTCGGGTTAAATGCGGGTATCCTTGTTGATGTCATGAATCGACTTTGGAAACCCTATTTATGGGTTCCTATGGATCCCATAAATAGGGTGCGTCTTCATCAAGAAATGTACCATACTCAGGCTGCGTCTTCATCAAGAATGACTTCACCAACTGGTTTTGGTAGTTTTCCAAGAGGATTTCTTGATAAGGGTTTGAATCTCAAAGAAGAGGTGAAAGGGACTCTGGTAGAAGTTGATGACACATCCCCTCAAACTCCTGACAACTTCTCAGATTTTGAGGATGATGAAGAGATTTCTAATGAAGTTGTCCAAAACTTTATTGAAAAGTTTAACGATGCAAAGATTTCTCTTGTCAACACTCTAAAAGAGCTAGATGGGTTAAGAACTGAATTGATAAAGGTAAATTCCGAACTCGCTCTAATGAAGACACGTCTTAAGGATCGTCACAATCCCGTGTCTGAAGATGTTGTCAATTCTGTCTGTCACAAGCTTGAAGGTATCGGAACCAGTGAAGCTTCCATACCATAACTCTAAGAGTTGCTTGTGACTGCTCTTTGTTCTTAGAGTTTGTTTTGGTTATGTCTAGTAAATCTTATTTTGTGTTTTTAGAAGAATAACTAGGGTTTGAAATAGCCATTATTGTGAGTACACATAGCTATGTCCAACGATTTTCATCTTCATTGTTTTTAGATTTATTTATTTAAATTCTAAAGTATTTTTTGGAAGATGATTTTTACAATTTTAATCTTTATGATTGTATATATTGCAAATTGTTATGGGATATGTTGTTTACGTCCGTGAACCTGTGACTGTCCCATACTTGTTCAAAAGTTATCTCTATTATGTCGATATGAATGTATTGATGGAAGATAGAATGAACTTTTGGCATTACAAAAGTTAAAGCCTTTTATGTCATGTTTTGATAAAAGAAAGGATAAAACTTTTGTGTACAAAGGATTAAGTCTATTATATGTCATTGTGCAAATAGTGATGAAAAATAGAATGAATCCTTGTCTATTCCATGATATTTGGTCGGTCTACGATCCACAATCTTTTGTGCATATACTTGTGTTGTTCCATAAGGTTTCTTATGTTGAGCACAATCGACTGAGTTGTTCATTCTCTTATGATTAACTTAGTTGTTGCTCCGTGAGGTTCCCTATGTTGAACATGATCAACTAAATTAATCATTCTCTTTTGGTCATTTTAGTTGTTGCTCCGTAAGTTCGCTTATGTCGAGCATGAACAATTAAATTGATCGCTTTTTGTGGTTAATTTGGTTGTGTATTCCAATTGAATTAATCATGGGTTCCCTTGTGGTTATATTTTTTTGATTAAACTAACTATGGGTTCTCTTGTGGTTATTTCAATTGAATATTTTTGGATACAAATTCATGTTTTCATGTGATTTGGTTGTCCAAAAGAAATCCTTCTTTTCTTGTGAAAGTAAGGTCGCCCTTGTTGTTCCTTCGGGGATGACATTTTATGGGGGAGAGTTCTTTTGAACTTGTGCTTAATTGTCATATCTTTGTGGGGAGTGCATGGGAATTTTTAGGGGTTATCTTGTATCTTCATAACTCCTTGATGAATGCATTTAGCTTCGGCTTTATGATTGCATCTAAATTTGTTGGTATGTTAATAAAACTTTTGGTCATGATGTATCTCCATGGAAATTTCATTAGGATCCCACTAATTTTCGTATCTTTGCCAATTTTGTTGACAAAAAGGGGGAGAATTAATATGTAGTTCACACTACAAATACATATGGTTTACGGATCATTATGTAAGGGGGAGTGGTTTTCATGTTGAGTATGTATTTACTAAGGGGGAGTGATGCATATCACCATAAGTGTTATTGTCAAAGTTGTTATACAATTGAACTTTGATGATGTGTAATAATACTATGACATTGTATAACAATGATTGAGAGCATTTTGTTTTCTCATTGTTATAGCTACGGATCTTCAACAACTGTGATGCTGAACTTACAACCTTTAGGATCATGGAGTACTTGGAAGTGACGAAGATTTTGAGTCGCGTTGAAGATGCCAAGGAGATCAAGCATGTGGATAAGAAGCTTATTTTTTTTATCTTTTTTGTAATCCATATGTATTGATAGTTTTGTCACTAAAATTGACAAAGGGGGAGATTGTTAGAGCATTGCTCGGTCAAAATCGCATGCATTGCTATCTCAAGCATGTTTGTCAATGTTAGTGATCAAAACTATAAGTCTTGATTTCTAGCCTATTTGTAGGTGTCTCGGACTAGGACATATATAGTGTAGTTGAGCTTAAATCTCTCGACGATCATCTCTTGAAGAAGAAGAACTACTAAGGGGAGCTTGTGGAACTTCTTAGACAAAAGGTATGTGGAGACTTGAACTTATCTATCACTTGGAAAGTCTATTTCTACTATCACCTATATTGAGACATAAGTCGTGTTACGATATAGTTTTCTCTATACACATTTGAGATTTCGAGCTGAGTAGATCTCGCTTACATATTTCTCAAAATATGTGTTGGTAAGCTTTTGCTTCGACCAAGTTTATCTTATGTCATGAGAAAATTGCCGAGTAACATCTTACATGGTTTGTATGATACAATCATTTGGTATAAGACTTAGAAGGTTTCAATAATAATTATTTCAATATATTCAAAATTGTTTTGATGATAATAGTGTGTGAAAACGGCTATTGACATTATAGAAGAATGTTTCAATGATTTAAATAAAGGGTTGATGATGTAACCATATTTGGATATAAGCATATATAGTGTGTTCGCACATTAGTGTATAAGTCCATAAACCGGAAGCCAAGAGTATGCATATGTGTGTATACGGAATTGGTGAAGGAGACAGGTTAAGTATGCGTACATGTGCGCATACTGGCGGAAGTTCTCAAACCAAGAATTTCTGCTGAGTTTGGTTATGGCAAAACTCTTAACTAGTCACCTTAAGTATGCGTAAATGTACGCATATTGGCGAAAGTTTTTGAACCGAAAATTCTCTTTGAGTTTGGAAACTTTACAAACTCAAAAACCGGTTTTGCTTAAGTGCGCATACCTGTACGCATACTTAAGTCAAGTTACTTTGTCAAATCGGTCAAGTCCATGAACTTAAACATTTAAATCATAAGGTATGTAATCTTTGCAAGCCCTGGATATAATTTTCATGATTGATTCAAGTGAATCAAACCGATTTGATCTAACGGTTGAAAGATATTAGCTTGGTTGAATTAGGTTTTTCATCTAACAGTGAATATTGAATGCTTTGTTACCAACGTAACTTGGATCGCAAACCCTGATTTGAAAACTATATAAAGGAGAACTCTAGCAACTGGGAAATCTAATCCCCACACCTCCTGTGTGTTACTAGTTGCATAACTAGAGTTGATTCTCCTTTAACCTTAGGTTTCTTCTCGAGACCCCGTAGGTTAACGACTTGAAAACTTCATTGGGATTGTGAAGCCAGACCTAACTATTATCTTTGTAGTTGCGTGATCTGATCTTGCTGTTTTTATCGTGTTGAGTGCAATTAAAATAATTGGCTCGAGATTTTATATCTCCGATAGGCAAGATAGAAAAGTAATCACAAACAAACTTCGTCTCATCGTTTGTGATTCCACAATAACTTGTTTAGCTAGTCGATTAAGTTTATTGTGAGGTGATTGATAATACTAGGCTGTTCTTCGGGAATATAAGTCTGGTTTATCAATTGGTTCCTGTTCACCTTGATTTATCAAAATACGGAACAAAAAACTCTTGGGTATTTCTGTGGGAGACAGATTTATTCAATCATATAGACTTTTCTGTGTGAGATAGATTTGTCTATCAAGTCTTCGACTTTGGTCGTAGCAACTCTTAGTTGTGGGTGAGATCAGCTAAGGGAATCAAGTGCGTAGTATCCTGCTGGGATCTGATAGGGTGTAGAATACATCCTATTTACTATCTATTGTTTATGCTTTCTTTGCTATTTTTCTTGTAAATTATGTATTTTACGCCGGTTTTGAGTTTTGTAGCTACTTTGGAGTCACACGGAGGAAAAGAAGAAGAAATTACACTATTTGAGCCAAAAGGGCAAAATTGTCATTTCATGGGCGAACACTATCTGAGCCCGACCAAGGTTAGGTGCAACTCTTTTGGGAGGAATACTAGACACGGACCGAGTCAAGGTTAAGGGGTCATCAATCGGTGGGATTGTATGCGGCGGTGGGGTGTATCATCCAACCCCAAACCACCTAACCCTAAACCGATAGTTTATTCTCTCGTTATTCACTTTCTCAATTATTAGTTACACTGAAACAAAGAAGGCACAGCCATGGAGGAAATCAAATCGAGATGATGATGCTATAAATGAAATTGATGGGATCCGGTGTTTGTGAGATCTTTGCGCCATGAAAGAGAAGAAGATCGGAACTGCAATAAAAAGCTAGGGTTCGATGTAACCTGAGACTGAATGGGTTTTGAGATTCAGATGGGGAAAATAAATTGGGTTCGATCTGTTAAAGATGCAGATGGTGTTGGCAGCTGCAACTGAGTAAGGGAATTAAGAGAAGATGAAGAACAAGACCTCACTGCTGCTGTTGAGGTTGAGGAGATGGATTTGTGTGAGATCGAGAACTCGGTGAGAAGAAGGAAGTGAATCGAGATGGGCTCTAACTGAGAAGATAAGTTCCAAAGACTTTGGTGACATCCGAGACTCGAATTGAAAGATGAGATTGAATCTGTTTGAAAGAATTTGTTTGTTGATTATGAAGATGATAAATCATGTCGCTATGAATAATGGAGTTCCGTTGCTGTTACACGGAGAAAGAATGAAGATGGGTTTTTAGAGATGATGAAACCGATGGTTGAGAAGGAACTGATATAAGGGTTTCAGGCTGGTGTTGCTTGAATTACAGATCGGGAGCATGAATTTGGGGGTGACTTTGGTATAAAGAGCAAATGGGTTTTGTGGCCGGAAAATCAAGACAGGGAAATGTTAAAATTAGGAGATGGGTCAGTTAAGATGGAACAAATGAATAATGGGTTGTGGAGTGATTTCGAACCTAGAGTTGTTGATGTTTAATCATGAGATGGATGCAGCTGAGATGCTCTTGCAACAATTGATTGTGAGCTGAAATTGCAGGGAAGAGTATGAGGCAGAGCTGAAGGACAAGATGTTAAGGAATGGAGCTGCAATTGGAGGATTGAAGCAATACTGAAATGGATTGAAGCTTCAATAGACGTATGCTAGGTTTCTTAACAGGTGAAGAAGAGAACGGCCTGAATTTGGCCTGTGCAAGTCCTATAAACAGCCGGAACTCGGCCGATTTTATGTTCCGACGAGTTGACTCAGTGAGTCCGATGAACGGCCGAGCCGATCCAACTCAGCTGAGTAAGACAATCCAGTTAGACCAATCAACTGACTCGCTGCTGACTCAGTGTCTGACTTCTCTTCTTTGACCCGGTTGACTAACGAAGACCGTCAGTTTGACCGTTAACTCTGACGGCACCTGAACGGAATATTCTTTTGGCTGAACAGAATCTCAGGCGACCAGCGGTGCCGGATTCCGGCCAAATTCCGGCCATAATACCAGCTTTTCAGCGACCAAAGTTACAGATTTTTGTGTGGATTCTTCTCATGGGTGTGAAGACTTGGACTTGGAATTGGATGGAGAATTTGGCTCAAATTTGGAAAGAGAAGATGGAAGATGAGAAAGACTTGAATTTGGAAATTGAATTATTATGGAATGAGGATTCTATTCCTTGGAAGATTTGGAGAACATTGAAGCCTATAAGTAGAGAAGTTCTCTACACATCTTTACATCTCTCTACACACCTTTTACACACACAACACTTCTCTTTTCTTTATTCTTTGTGTGAACTCCTTAACATGAGTAGCTAATTTTATTATTGATTGAGGATGAATTCCTAGTTCTTAACATTGTTTGAGTTTTGTTTTCAATTCTATCTTGAAGTTTTCACATGATTATCGTTTGTTTTTACTAATAGGAATGTTTATACATTCATGGTTGATTGATAGATTGTTTAGAGTGCACGCTAAATTGATTTGTTAATTTGATCTAAAGCTAGTGAAAGTTAGGGGATAAGTAATCGTTTCTTGACTCTTTACATAAGTAGCAAACACTAGACCTTGCGGAGGGATTCCGTGGAGCAATTGTGTGTGAAAATAACGCTAGAAAGTGGACCAAGCGAACCGAGTTTAACTACTAGTACTAAACCTAAATTCATAAATCTTAATGCATTCGGGAATTACATCTTGTAAGCGAACCTCAAGGTGGTTCTTTTGAATAGAATCTGATAACTAAGCGAACTTGTTACTCAGTGAAATAAGGGATTTTGGGGCTAGCTAAGCGAACCTGCTATCCTACGGTTGGTGGTAATCCGTGACTAATAACAAGTAGAAAAGAACATAACTTGATTCATTATTTTGCAACGAAGAAGGATTCCTTGGTCTTGTCTCTCTTATTGATTTCAACTTTATCTTTGAATTGCTTTGTTTATATTCTTTGCTTTATATACCCCCCTTTTTGTGACAATTAAGACAACTAAAACCTCTTGCTCCTCGTGGGAACGAACTTAACTACCGCTATATTACTTGTTAATTAGGTAGAAAAATATTAATTAATTTGTTGTGGTTACGACACGCATCAGGATCAGAGACGTAAGGAGTGTAACTGTACCTTGAATCAGTGTGATATTGATTAGGGTTCAACTACAGTCCAGTCCGAAGTTAATTGGTAGTAGGCTAGTGTTTGTAGTGGCTTAATACAGTTTGGTGTTCAATATGGACTAGGTCCCGAGGTTTTTTTGCATTTGAGGTTTCCTCGTTAACAAAATTCTGGTGCCTGTGTTATTTATTTTCCGCATTATATTTTGTTATATAATTGAAATATCACAGGTTGTGCGTTAAGATCAATCAATTAGAATATCCAACCTTTGGTTGTTGATTTACATTGATTGACACTTGAACATTGGTCTTAATTTGGTACCGTTCAAGTTACTCCTCTTGTTCAATCGGGCTCGCAGATTTCTATTTGTTGATTGCAGATTGAATTAAGAGTTAGAGATATTAAACTCTTTAATATACTTTAATCTAGATTGAGTCTGACTGTCTAGTTGATTCTCTAGAAAGTGTATTGGAGTAAGTCCTCTCATATTGCCAAACGAATTGTTGGGTGTGGTTGTTAGACCCCCGCATTTTCACATTCATCAACCCAAGACAAGTTAGAAGATTCACTTGTGTTGGTCACAGCATTGAATGCAGATGTCTTAACCATGTTTTGGTTAAGATCAAGAATTCTTAACTTTCTAATTAAGGTATTTCCGGAAAGCTTAGCAAGGTTATTTTCTTCAACGATGGCATGCTTCTTAGAATCGTATCTGGATGGCAGAGATCTGAGAATTTTCATCACAATGTCCTTTTCAGGAATAGTCTTACCCAATGCAAAGAATGCATTAAAAATTTCAGACACTTTGTGATTAACCTCATCAATTGAATCTTTATCTGCCATATGAAGGTTTTCCCAATCAGAATTTAGGTTTTGAAGCCTAGCTTCTTTTTCACAGGTATTTCCTTCAAATACGATTTCTAAGATATCCCAGGCATCTTTAGACTTTGTGCACGTGGACACATGATACTGAAGATCTAGGGTGATGGCATGTATGATGGCATTTAATCCGTCGGAGTTTTGCTTTGCAGCAAGGATTTCTTTTGGAGTATATGCGCCAATATCCTTAGGTATAGACACATCATCTTATGCATCAACCGGAGGATTATAGCCATTAACAACATGTACCCATGTTTGAAAATTACGAGCTTGAAGAAAAGCACGCATAGAGATTTTCCACCACAAGTAGTTAGAGCCATCGAAGACTGGCGGTACGTTTATGGAGATAGAATTTCTGTTCATAGAGTCAGATCACTACAAACACACTTACGAGGTCTTTAAACGTGTTTGCCTGCTCTGATACCAATTGGAAAAGTGGGGGTACAACAACCTCACCCAATAATTCGCTTAGCAATCTGTATGGACTAACTCCAATATACTTTTAAGAGAATCAACTAAACAGTAAGACTCAATCTTAATAAAAAGTATATCAAAGAGTTATATCTCAATTTCTTGATTCAATACTTACTCAAGCAAATAGAAATTTGCGAGTCTAATTGAATACAACATAAATTAACTTGAACGGTACCAAAGACCAATGTTCAAGGATCAATCAACAACCAAAGGTCGGATTTCCCAATTGATTGATTCAACGCACAACCTGTGATATTTCAATTATATAACAAAATATAATGCATCTTCTTCCAGGGAGAATTGATATCGAAATATCATTATGTTGTCATCCTTATGCAAAAACAAAAGAATAACAACCAACCTTTACCAGAGAAAGGTTGAAAATCGATTTTAACAATTGCAAGCAAAAGTTGAAAACCGTCGAAACACATAAGCTTTTATGTTAAACCAAAACCGGTTCAACATATTGTGAATTTTTCACATATTGTGTAACGGACCGGTGAATTTTCCCTCCTAACGGGCTAGGTTTCAACCCGTCCAGCAAGGTCAAGCCCCGGTCACGCTACTCAGAAATGAAATAATTTACACAACAAGGAAATAGTTTACACAGTGGGGAAAATATGTAATGCTTGTTTGAACAAATCCAACATATAGTGATAAACAAAAACAGGGCCTGCCAGCACGAACCGGTTTGAAGACGCCTGTTTTGAAACTAAAACAATTTTACTCTTAATTAGTTTTGAAATTTTCAAACAAGAATTTGGAATAATTGCTAGATGTTAACATGTGATCAGCAGAAATACGCAAGGATGCTAGCAAGACTAGATAGCGTGTATCAAGCCTTTAAAGAGCAAGTACAGTAAACAACATTATAATAGAAGCATGAAACAAAATAGTGCTTGGATTCACAAGAGTAGTTAAATGGATTTATACAAGCTATATCCTGGGTACAGGGACGTACCAAATAATGATTTCATAGGAAAATGAGTATAAGTAGCTGATTAGTTACACTTAGAGGTTCATTGTACATATCCAATCTTAGATTAAACAAAGGCCAAAAGCCAAAAACATTGAAACAACAAAATGAATTCAAATATTAGTCTGTATAGCCCGAGACCAGACACATTGTACGAGAAATTGACAAGTTATCAGTTCAAAACATGTAAGATGCGATGGAAGCCAACATATATATAACATCAAAGTGCAACAAAAATGTCATGGGATAAAATCAAGCAAACTGAAACTACCCAGATACCCCCTGTGATATATAGTATCATAAGCTTACAAAATACTAACTTTCTAGCTTTAAAAGCTAGCCGTAAGATCTGTCCGGCTTACTGCTGCAACTTCCCTTCGTACTCTATGGGGGGAAAACAAAACAAAACGGGGTGAGCGAATGCCCAGTAGGGGTTACGAAACAATGTGCTGATAGTAAAGCAATAAAAATGCAAATCAAACTAAATAAGTTGATCATCAAATATAAATGCGTAAGCAAGGAGCACCAACAATAGTTAAGTAGCGAAAGAAATACCCACGCAAATACCGTTTAAACAAGATTCAGAGCTGTAAATAAATTTACTCTACTATTCATGGCCAGTGCCACCGTCAGGGTAGTTCTGTTACCAGCCATCGTTGCCGCAACGATCTTCCGGGTTACCACCGAGGTGGTGGGGTGCCACTTAGGCCCAACGTTCCTAAAGTAGAGCTTTCTAGTTCTTACTGACATCAATCTCAAGTGAGCTCTCAAATAAAAGAACATTTCTAAACCACAACCGATTCACAAAAGTGAAAGGCAACGATGCCGCAATTTACATAAAAGCCTGCTCCATAAGCAAAAATACTAAACCGGAAGTACAGTCGATATACCAGAATTAAATGCATTCATTCATTATTAAAGGAGGCAGTTAAATCACTAACTACAATAAGTAAGTAAAGCTGCATATAACCATGGGAAGAGGGGTTTGTTTCAAGTCTACATAAAATGAGAAAATCACCAAAAAAATTTAGTCCCAACTGCCAAAAGGAAATCAGCGACGAGAAAAGCAAACGATAAAACCAAATTAGTACAGGTTGATCTCCACAACATAGGTAGTTTTTGAATTTCACTCATAAGCCAAAATTAATAAAAGGATCTCTTTAGTACCACCATCCAAAGTGAATTAATTTGAGATCACAAGCTGGTGAAGATATCACTAAACCACTATGAAAATGAGACAACTTTTCGTTTAAAAAAAACAACAAAGCTTAGTAATCTTATCAAAATCAAATACAAAATTTTTATTTCATTTCAATATGAACAGACCAAAGAGTATATCATTGGACTTAAAGGAAATGTGAACTAAAAATTAAGATGGGAAATCAAATTAATAAGTAAACACCTTGCTGTGACCAAGTTAAAACCAAAACTTCATTTTGTTTTTCTTAATCAATAAATCCCAATGATTCAAACAACCTCCAGGCTAGTGCCAAAGATTGGGTCTCATGGCATGTACCAAAACAGAACCCACTAAGTCACTTTCGCAAACAACTAATAGGCAGATTTAGTGAACCAAACTAAACACCGGACTGAAAACAAAAACCGAAAAAAATTTAATGGCTGCAAACCCTGCCTAATCTTTAAAAATAAATTATAGACATTGGAAAGTATTTATAAATCACGTTGTGGAGATTCATCATATCAAATTTCATAATTTCATCAAACAGCATGAATAATTTGAATAAGTTCATGAACGGAATTTATTAAACAAAGATAGAAATTAAAAGCATATCAAATACCCATTTTCTGATTTGCATTTACCGTCATAAACATGGAGCATCAATCACGTTGAGTAAAGTAAAACGAAGAAAAACATCAAACGAAATAATTGAGAGAAAACACCCTACCTTGCATAAGACAGATTCAACCGAATACCAACGATGGGTTGAGCTCGAATTGCATTTTAGAAACAAGAATCGTGTCTGCTTGAGATGCCCTATAAATCCAGCAGTAAAAGATTATTGGGCGAGAAAAGTCGGTGGAAAAAAACACCGGAAAAAGAAAGAGATTTTTCTGTAAATAGATATGAGTTGGTTTTGTAAAAGAAAAACATAAATCTCCCGAGCTACTCGTGTATGTCACGTGGCAAGCATGCTTGTTCTTCTCTGGAGTCTTCCATGACATCCACTATTCATACACAACAATGCAACTAAGGGGTGGCCTAATTTGGTTAATGCACCCATTTGTGGTTTAGGGCACCCTCCACAGCTATGCACACTCTATATTAGGATCGCATGCGCACACTATCCAGGTCTAACTTCCTACTCAAATGGGTTGAGTTCGGATCCAAAGCTAAAAAGAGATTTTAGTGTCGTTATATATTGTTTCTACCAGAACCCCTCATGATACTTTGATAAAGCCTACCAACATGGGCTAGAACTTAATCCTGCTAAATCAAAAAGTCACACAAACCATAAGGGTTCACAAAATTATGAGATCGAATATCAAGGTAATAAAACCGAAATCAAACACCCCATAAACATCCATAGTAATAGTAAAGCATTCCAGCACAGGCTATGTAAATCAAAAACCATCACAAGAAAAATTATAAATCAAATAATTTTATTCATAATAGACCTAATACAATCATTGAAAGAAATCAAAAATTGATGTCTATTTTCCTTAGGGTTTAGAACCCTTCATAATCTTGAGATCTCTTGCGCTTGATATGGATGACTCTCCTAATTCCCTGAAGCAATCCTTGATTGAAGACTAATTCCTCAACCTGGTGGAAGTTAGATTCCTCCTCATTTACCCTTTTTGAGAGTAAATCTAGTTGCTTGTGAATTTGAGCTTGGACTAGTAAGGATTTTTCAAGACCACGTTTTAGCATCAAAACTTCCAACTTGGTTTCGGCACAAGTTCGAGCCATCTTGTAAAACTCTTTTTCATAATCGATCATACATGATTCATATTCATATAGGAAGCAGATCCGTTTCCATTGAAATTGAGGTGACCAAAAGAATCACTAGCTATTTTTTCAGCATACCTTTCTGAAACTTTTGAAGAAAGTTTTGCATAAACATCTGATTTTTCCATGATTCCTAGTTTCATAAAGAAGACCGAAATACTCATACAAACTGAAACTTATACATATCAATAGTTACTAAAAACTTGTTCATTTATTATGGAAATCAAATATTCTCCCTTAATAGAAAAACCGAAAATTTTTAATATTAAGGATTTTTTAGGAAAGTGCGTTCCTTTGAATATCTTCATAATTCTCGCAAGTTTTGAACTATTCCAAAATATACACTGAACTCATTAAACGAAAGTTTAGCACTCCATGAGTCAGTGTATTTCTCCCTGATACTAAGTATCTGAATGAGACAGATTAAGTTCTTCACGACTAGCAGAGAATTTCTTCATATCCGACTTATTAAGGAACCTAGTTTTTTCTTACCAAAAACCAAACTTATCATAGAAATTACTATCATCAAGATATTCAGGGATTACCTTAAGTGTAGATGATCTAAAGTCGTTGTCAGATTTTTCTCTGTTCAGTTCTTTGGTCTTCTTTGGAATTCACTTCTTAGTTTTCTGATCCTTCTTACTTTTGTGATGAACTGCACTAGATGAGTTCTTTCGAGAATCCTTTGATTTAGGAGGATCAGGTTTATATATGTTTTCTTTACAAGATGATCTCATATTGTACTTTAGACCAGAGAAAGTCCTTTTAGAATTCAAATAAGAAAGTTGTTGACAATTCTTAACAACATGACCTTTGTTTCCACAATGAAAACATCGATTACAATGTCCCTGAAGAAATGAAGAACTATGATGTGAGTGGTTCATCTTGTGATTTCCTACAAATTTCCTTTTACAAGAAGAGAACTCCTTTTTAGTTTTCTTATTGTCGACATTCTTCTTTTCTTTCAAAGAACGGATTGAACCGGATTTTTTGTAACTTCCTGGACGATATGTGTCCATCTGGTGTTCGGACATTAAAGAACACATATCATTCTTCAGTCTTTTGACATGTTCAGAAACTGTCTTTATCTCAGACTCACATGAGATTTTTAAGACATTGTAATCATCAGTTGCAGTTTTTCTTAGCTGCTCAGTTTTCTTTTCTTCATCAATACTTTTCCTTAGTTTTGCTTCTAAGGATTGGATCTTCGAGGAAGAAATGATCTTGAAGGAGTCTAGATCAGTTTTACATGATGAAAGATCACGTTTGAGTTGATCATTTTCAGCTTTCATATGACATAAGTCTTCAAGGAGCTTTTCTTCTCTTTTAAGTGCAAGTGTAAGCTCAGTTGCACAAGTGAGGAATTATTTGCTTAATTCATCAAGATGAGAAGTTACATAATCAACATCCTCACTGTCATTAAGTGATTCAGAATCAGAATCATTGATTGTGAGCACAGAGCTTAACTTAACCTCTTCTTGAGAACACAGAGACATGTTGTCATAAGAGTAGGTAGAGCTTGTAGAAGACATTCCTTCTAAGCATTTTTGAAAGTTAAACCTTGGACGGGTTTTACTCAAATCTTGAGATACGTTAACCGAGTCTATCTTAGAACTCATTTCTTATAGGTTGGATAGTACCAAACACAGATTGTTAGATCTTTTTGTGTTTGCCTACTCTGATACCAATTGAAATGGCGAGGGTACCCCAAATATACCTCAAGCTAAAACTTTTCCTACCTATGAGTCCTTTCTCCGAAAGTGATTGTTTATGGACTGAGTCGAGACAATACAACTAACCGGTTCACACTTCGTGTAATCGTCTATGGATACGAGATCGAGACAACACAACAACGAAGTATGTTTACTTGATAATAGGTTCGGACTTAACCAAACACAATAGGATTGCTTATCAAGTAAATAGGAATTAACATTTGTGTAATTTACTTTAATTATAATAAAACAATTATAATGCGGAAATATAAAGTAAATGACACAGCAAGATTTTGTTAACGAGGAAACCGCAAATGCAGAAAAACCCCGGGACCTTGTCCAGAATTGAATACTCTTAGGATTAAGCCGCTACACAAAATTAAACCTAACTTCGTATAGTTGACAAGCAACTAAATCTATAGTTCACCTAATTTCGTCTGTATTCCCACGCCTCCAACTTATGAATAAGTCACGCACTTGGAACAATTCCGTTGGTTCGTATTCCAAACAGTAAAGGAACAACAAATTTGTTTGGTATCAACTCTCTTCAACCAAGTGATGTGAGTTAGACAAAGGATCTTCTATTTATCTTAACATAAACTCCTTCGTCGGGTTCTTAGATCTATCTTATTCTCAACTACCGAAGTAATTGTTAAGATTTTGCAATCAATACTTTTAATCTTCTTAGAATTGTATTGATGCCGATCTACACAACTAATTAATCCAATCCACCACAAGGATAAACTGATTATAGTTGGATCCTCTTATACCGAAAAAAGTATTGTGCACACCAAAGATTATGAACCCCAAATCATAAACCTTCAATATCTTCTTTGTCTTCAAATCTTCTTAGATCTTCAACAAACACCTGCACACAACAACTTGAATCTCTTGTGATCAATCATGCACAAAACGGATTCTGTTAACAATGGATTATCACAAGATCGTCTTTAGCACTAACAATAGTCTAAAGATCCCTGTCGAAACTTTGATCTAGTTTAAATGAATCTTATATCAGAAGAGAAGATTCTCAAGCATAAACAAACTAGGTGCAATCAAAGTTCAACCACCGTTAGTCAATCAAATCAATTGAAAACACAAGACAAACCGCAATTATCTAGTTTCCCACCAACGATACTCGTAGAGCTTCTCAATCCCAAAGAAGACTTTAAACTGAGCGGCCGTAAAAGATTTCGCCTGATTAGGTTACTCTCCTCTCCGAATAGGCGGCTTCACCAGTAACAACACAACCGAGGAAGTTTGTTGTCACGAAGGATTAGTTTGCTAGAAATGCAAACTTCAAGTATTTATATACAAGGAAGTTTGGACACCAAGGAATTTCCAAAACCGAAAATATTCTCAAAGATATTCAATACATTCCAAATTCGGTTTTCATAATTCTTGGAAATGCTCTGTCCAAAATAATGATCGAAAATCTCTCTGGAAAATCTCAACTAGTAAATGCACATTACTAATTGTTATTTTCCTAAAATAAAATTAACAACCTTAAATAAAAGATTCTTAACTTATTTATTTCGATCTTGGGATTTTCTTCCTGTAACTACTAAGGAATAACTTTGAACAATAAAATATAAACATTACTGTACGTGTTCAAAGTATGCCGACTTCCTTACTTTGTAAGTCCTCTTTCATACTTACAACCTTGAAACTGATTTGCCACACTTCCAAACAAGTTTAGAATTGGTTCATCTGACTTTCAAGAACTATGTGATTGATTAAGAAACACTCAATCACAAATCATGGGTTTCACGGTTCTACCAAAACAAGTTTCGGTTCTACCTCCATGTGAGTATTGTGCATAGTCACACTAGCTTCCCAAAATTCAGTTGGCTAGGTACTAGGATCGGTTCCCCACATATATATGGTATCTAACTTATATGTGTTGCACATGTTCATAGGATCGGTTCCCCTTTGCCTAAAAACGTGTTGCACATGTAGGATTCAAATATCGCACAACATATTTTCTTAGCGTGCGAGATTCAATTATTTCCTTAACTTGCGAGAATGATTGAGAGAGAAAGCCTGCGAAATTATAAAGTGAGCCTGCGAAATTATAAAGAGAGTTTGAGAGAACGTAGCAGGAGATCCGAAAATGAAGGAGAATATGAGTTGTACTCCACTATGTATGAGTTGTCATCCACTATGTAAACACTTATATAAAGAGAAGAGCATGAGAGAGAAAAGGAGGAGACACATTTTGCAAAGGGAGACATTTTTGTAAACTAGGAGACAATTTTGTAAGAGAGAGAGAGAGAGAGATCTTTTAGAGTGGAGACACAATTTTGTAAGAGAGAGAGATTTATTTTCTTTATCATCTTCTTCCCAAAAAACTAGATCTAGAAAACTCCAAATACTCATTAAGGGAGATTCTAAATGTAATATTTATGTAATTCCAAAAATCATAGTGAAGAATCATGGATGTAGATCACATTGATCGAACCATGTAAAAAATCTTGTATCTCCATTTATAATTTTAGCACTTTTATCTTTATTTTGATTATCAAATAAGTTTAGATCTAGAAAATATTATCATAATATCACAAGGGGTGTGTTGTAGGATTTCCTGCAACTACAACACATGTCCATAGGATCGGTTCCCCTTTATGCTAAAAACTTGTTGCACCTCATACAAGGATCGATTCCCCTTTGTGATGTGTTACACCTCTTCATAGGATCGGTTCCTCTTTACCCAGATTCGGTTAAACACAAAACACAAACTCGATCATACCATCTCAGGTGATTACTTAAGATCGGTTTCACTAATAAAAGTCATACCAATACATAAGTCAGGCCTTTGTGAATAGTTTTACCAAGAACACGAACAAGTCATGAGCGGTTATACTAAATCACACATATTGAGTGTTCACAAGATATGCAATGAATAACAATCCCAATAACGCCTGGCGATTTTCTTTTCGATTCATAAAAATCCCAATAACGCCTGGCGATTTTCTTTTCGATTCATAAACAAGTTTATGAACTTACTTCCTTAAAACAAATGTAAAACATTGTTTCCTAGGATGAAATCCTCACCTCATACCCATACATAATCACAATTGCATTTAAACGATTATGTTGATGTCTTATCTACAAAGTTTAATGGTTAAGCAATAAACTTCGTATTGTATTCCTTAATACTATGTCTATCTAGAGTGTTCATGCTTTGCAGTTCCGTTTTCAATATGCACTACTTGAAAGATACGTTAGGGAATGAAACAGTTTAAGTCAAATATCACTAACCTCAAGTGGAAGGATGATGTTGTTGTTGTAGCTTCTTACTTCTTCACTTCTTCAAGCCTTCGCAATACTTGTAATGTCTCATATCCTAATACTTTCAAGATAACCTATAAGAAGTTGACTCTAGTACATAATCAAGCGACTCTTAAAATGAGTTTTGATTCACTAAAATATGACAACCAAACTTGACATACCAATGCTTGGTGGGTTCAACCGAGCTATGCTCTAACACTCACAATAATCTTAGTCGACTAGCACTAGTACAGAAATGGCCTTTAGCCACGCCAGATATAAATTTCACTGTCATGCCTTTTTGGTTTTGGCGTGTCTATAAGGATACTTCTACCCTATAGACACGCCATGTTCTATGGGCGTGTTAATATAACTGCTTTCAGCCACGCCAGGGCTACTAGCGTGTCCAAATATTAACTGTTTAGTCACGTTAACTTTAAAAATTTTGAAGGGCGTGTTTATAGACGAATCTATGGCCACTTTAGGTAGTTTTGGCGTGTCCAAAAGGTTAGTCACGCCATTTAAGGTGTGGTTTTAAAGCTGGTTCATTAGGGACGCCAGTATATGCGTGTCCATAGTGTACGATTGATAGACACGACAGTATATGCGTGTCCATAGTGTATGATTTATAGACACGCCAATATGCGTGTCCATAGTGGGCATTTTATAGACATGCCAAATTCAAAGTGTGGCCAAAAAGTTCTTTTTTGGACACGCTAGTATATGTGTGTCTATAGTGTGCGTTTTATAGACATGCCTATTTTATAGCGTGGCTAAAAAGTTCGTTTTGAAAAAAATTAATAAAAAGCTTTTGGCCATATTCGAACATATGATCTTGAAGGATGTAGGTAACAAATCAATCCACCAAGCTTCCCATCTTTAACTGTTTAAATTTAGTGTTTTGAAAAAACTAAACTAGTTCTGCTAGTCCATATGGACCAAAGACACCGGTTTTTGGTACTGCTTATCTATTGGGCATCAATCTAGCTTAAAATGCAGTCTACCACAATCTCTCAAATTTTTTCTAAGGAAATTAGGCCACAAGCTAAAATGGGTGAGATTCAGGGATTCCCCTCCACTCCTTACGGGTATGTTTCTCTATATACTCTCCCTACATCCCTACTGCTTATGTTTGACCTTCTATCTTAGTAACGTGCACCCTCAAAATCATCCTCAATGGTTCCTTTATACCAAAAGACTTCTTGCTAATTTCACCCCCAATCTAAGACATTTCAACATAGTGAGAAATATGTACAGGGTTATGTGCAAATCAACTCTAGTCATTACAGGCAAGCAGTGCTTTAAATGCTTAAACTCTAATAATGTTAGCATACGCAAAATTTCTATATTAAAGACCAGAAAACTAACATTAAGATTAAACACCATCATTATGTTTACCAACAAAACAATTTTGTCTACCCAACAAATCATTATCCAAAATGAAACTTTAGTTCTATACAACCAACATATTACTCACATCACTCAGATCTATGTTTGAATCCCACCATTTAGACAAGATGTCGCTTCTCCAGATACACTTGTAGTTCTCCGGATTCTGGTTTTGGTGCAGTGGCTCTAGATACTGGCAATGGCAAAGGCTCATCAGCTGGAACCTCTTGAGGATGAGTCACCTCCCCAAGTCCTGCATTAGCTATCACCGCAACATCCTCAGCCATCTGTCGTATTTCAGGTGCCAACATGATCAAATTAGGGAAGGTAACTGCTTCAGCAGAGAGTGGGATGGTATCATTTTCATGAATCGGGGCTTTGGCCTCCTCGAAAATTGGTGCGGAAAAAAAAACCTGTCGTGGACCTCCACAAACAACCCGCAGATCCCCTACCAAAACTACACCCTCATTGACTACAAATCTGCCTCGTCGGGGATGAAGCGCATACAGAACCCATCCGTCTTTAACTCCCTTCATTCCCTATTGTTGCCTGCCTGTTTGCGGATGAGCAATTTCCCTCCGATGATTCTGAACTCCATCTCCTGTTGCTGCCTGCATGCTCACCCCATTTCCAGTCCCCTCAATTGTAGCTGCAGCACTAGAACCACTATCTGGAGAAATTTGGATCCCACCAACTGCATCATCCTAGCAGAAGGGTGGGAAAAAAAACCAGCCGACATCAGAAGATTATTAGTCAAAATCAAGATACATTTCTACAATACCCATTTTAGAACACCAAAAATAAACAAAATTTTCTTGAGAATTATTGTCCTCTACCTGATGCTTGGACAAACTCAGCCTAGGCTTCTTCAATCCCCTTTGATCCCCAGCAGAAGAACCTTGTTCGCCATCACTACCTCTGGAATCCAAATCATGATTCATCTTCGGAAAATTGGTCGACACAAAAATACTGTTAATTTGATTGGCTTTAGTTTGGAAAAATGGACTAAGAAAATGAAAGAACTTCTTCTTTCTCTGCTTTTATTTTGGTTGGGAAAAGCAACCGTCTCCGAATCACAATCGTTAATCAACTCTAGTGGTACTCGGATCATTGGTCCTAGAGATAGGTATTACTTGATTTTACAAAGTGGCAAGTCTACTAGCTATTTACATTGGCCTAGCAAAAGTAACTACCTTCTATTGGCTCATGTGAAGGGCAGCAAGCACTTGGCAGATGCACATCTACCACAAATTCGGGTCGGATCTTGGTTGTAGTTGCAGGAAATCCTACACTACACACCTCACTCGAATTTGCTTAATCAATCCATTTGAAGATGAATAATAATGTGTTTTATTAATTGTTTTATTGAAAGGTTTACAAAGAAATGTAGAACAGAGCTAAAGAAATCACAATCACTCTTAATTTTCTCTCTCCTAATGACTTGCTTAACAATTCAAAAAGACCTCTCCCACAACAGACTTACTCAACCCTTTATATAGGGTATTACATAGTGGATGAAAGCTAAGCTGTCCTTTATTTTCGGGAATCCTCCGCGAAGCGTCGCAAGTATGTAAGTGTTAGACTTCGCGACACTCTTAAATCTCGCCAAGTCTTCACACTTTCCTCATGTTCTGACTGCCGTCATCTATTACGTCATTCATTTACCTCCATGTGACTCCTTCGCGATGCAGTTGCGATATTCTGATCCTACATCTTATTCATTTACCTCCACGCGACTCCTTCGCGACGCAGTTGCGATATTCTGATCCTACATCTTGCCTCTTTTTCCTTGAATATTGCTTGGAGAGCGATTTTTAAGGAAAAATTTGCTACTGTGGTGATCTTTGACATTTGTTGATGAAGGAACGAGTGAAAGAATACTTGGACTTGAAAAGTACGTACTTGCCTCTATTCTTTTGCGAAGTTCCGAAGCTTTGCGAAGTGAACAAGAAGTAATATATCTTCAATTTCCCACAGAAATCTATTTCAATTTGATTCCTTGAATCTTGGGGTGACCGTTTACACGTGTCTAAAAATACTCTATTTACCGGTATATTTAATGTTATCCGGTCACTCTTTTTTCTTCTATTTAAAGGGAAACTGCCTGTGAAAAACATTCTTTCTTTTCTTCTCTATCTTCCTCATCGTCTGCAACTATTTCCTGCTGTTCATCTTCATCATCTTCTTTTTATTATCTTTCTCATTATCGTTTTCATGGCATCCAGGTTCGTTAATTTCATTGATTTTGACTATTCTCTTGATTGATCTTCCTTATTGAAATTACTTCATCTTGATTCTATTCTTCTTTTGATATTTCTTTCGCCATTTTTTGTTTCAAAGAAGAATAAACCCAGTTCTAAGTTTACCGTGGTGAACCCTAACATCCCTTCTTGGTTCGCAACCAAAATCTTCTTCGTAACCAAGTCTCTCGCTTCCAAAAAAGCGACTGCGAGTAGTAAGGTATTTTAGAAATATTTACTCCTTTAATAGCAATTTTATTGCCTCTGTTTCTCAATTGATTTATTATTCGCAGGATGATAAGAATGATGATAGATCTCCCAAAAGGTTTCGCCATAATAAACCTGATGCTTCTGCTGCTGCTCCTACTATTTCCTTTTCGGGATTCAAACATTCTATTTTCCCTACAGTATCTTTACAAGGCAAATCTCCTACTGTAGCGACTTCTTCGCAAGATAAACCCACTTCTTCTTCTCAAGATAATGTACCATTCCCTACAATATCATCGCAGGATAAATCAATCCTGAATTTTCTCGTGAATGAAATTCTTCAGACATGCCTCTTCCCACTTTTACTTTTACCTCGCCCCCACCTATTGATCAGGTTTCTCCAATTGGCGGTCTTATAACCATGGGTGACTCAACTTTTCCTTCTTCCTCTACTATTTCTTCTTCCTCAAAATCTATCTCTCTTAGCAAAGAAAATTTGGAAGGGATGGATATAGCTTTTAGAATTTTATCAGATACCATGAATGATGTTAAAAAAGCCTCCACTGATCCCACCAGATCTAGTGTTTTCGAATCTTTGGGTAAATATTTTGGTTCCGATACGATGTCGCGAGTATCCTTAGAACAAGAAATTAAGACTTTGAAGAATAATCTTCATAATACTTTGCTGGATCGCGATAACCTTCGTAAGAAAAATGAAGAATTAAAAGGTTTCTCTCCTCCCCCCCCTTTTTTTTTTTTTTTTAAAACTTGGTTCGCCTCTCAAGTTTTGCACCAGAAACGTAAGATGGAGATATATCAACTGGAATCTATTGTAGAAGAAACTCGAATGGAAAGAGACGCCTGGATGGAGCAATATAATCGTTTAGATAATCTCCATACATTTTCTATGGATCAAATAAATAATCTTTCTCAAGAAAACATCTGCTTAGTTCAAAATCAAGAATTATTAAGTAATGAAGTGTCGCGTCTCTCATATGCTTTGAATAAATCTAATTTGGAGTTGGAAACCTTATCAGATGAAAATGGAACTTTATCTCAAGAGAAGCGAGCTTTATTGGATAAAGTGGCGTTACCCTCGGAACAACTTGATGCTTGTAAAAAAGCATTGAATGAGCAAGAACGGTCTATCTGCCTACTGAAAAATAAACTTGAAGATACTACCACTGAAAGAGATAAACTTATTCAGAATAGAATAAATCTAAGTGTTAAAACAAACCAACTCAAGGATGATTATACCAAGTTAAAAGAATCCCATTCTTCCCTTGCGAAGCAAAATAAGTTATTGATTTCTAACGAAAAGAGCTTGCGTTCATGGTTAAAAGGTCTTGTTGGTGATGGTTTTGATAATGCCATGGAAAACTTGGGGAATAATTGCTTGGCCCTTACTCAATATCTTATCTCGCAGAAGGAAGGTAGTCATAAGATTTGACTGCCTTTTCCATTATTTTACTTCTCTAATTTTACATACCACTTTCCATTTTATAATTTTAATGTTTTTCTTTACTCTTGCAGAGTCTGAGAAAAATCTTCATTCTTCTCTATCTACTTTGGAAGCGGCGCATGCTAAAATTCGTAAGGAAAATGCAACCCTAGTTGCTTCCCTTGCCCAATCTCGCGACCGAGCCAGAAGGAGGTTTAACTACCTTAATCATTTTAAAGATATCCAGAGTAGAAATCAACAGAAAGCACTTCTTCGTCAATTTCCTCCCAAAGCAGAAGTTCTTGTGAATAATATTTTACTTTCTAAATCCCTTGATCCTGTCTATGTTGAACCATTGGAAGTTGAAGATGATGAAGTACCCAACTCTCCTGACAGTGATTATGATTATGAAAGCTGCGAAGATCTCGCTAATAATGAAGTTATCAATAAGGAACCTTGAGAAAATCTCGATGAAAACCCTTCAACTGGCGAGGTGAAGGCGACAAGATTGTTGAAGAATCTTTACCATCTCCTTCACCGAGAATATTGATATAGAGAATTAAGTTTCTTTGTAATCTTGTTGACCTTTTCTTTTTGATTGTAAAAGATTAAGTCTGGTGTTGGATGAATTAGTTTCTCTTTCTTTCTTATTATAAGAACTCATTTCGCCACCTTATCAAGCAATTACTTTATTTTTCATTAAGCCTTTTGTTGTAATCTTTCTCGCGATGAGGAGATCTCGATTGCCTATATTCAAAATGTTTAAAGATCTTTCTTGAATGCTGTTATTGCGACAAGATCGCAGGACGTCTTTACATTTTCATGTAATGACCCATTGGTCTTTCCTTATCATTATTTGTGTGGTCTTATTTTGCCTTCCTAAGTAAAGGTCTTATTTTGCCACCCCTCATTGCGACAAGATCGCAGGACGTCTTTACACTTGCATGTAATGACCCATTGACCTTGTCTTATCATCTCTTAAGTATTTTTGCCTCTGCAGGACATTATATTTGCAACAATATGACAGGTTTAAACGTTCTTGCGACCATAAAATCCCGTGATATTGTCGTCTTTGCGACGAAATCGCAGGACGTTCTTACACTTTCATGTAAAAACCCATTGATCTCGTCTTACCCTCGCGTTAGTATTATTGCCTCTGCGCAGATCATTGCACAAATATGACAAGCCTAAATTCTCTTACGAAAATAAAGCCTAGTGACATTTGCGTCTTTTGACACTTATCCGGCTCCCTAATGGAGGGTGCCGCCTTATCTTCTCCCCTGGTTGCCCCTTCAAGGAGGCGTACATCGGCCATACAATACTAGCTCCTCCCATCCGGTCTTAACAAAGCGGTTGTTTTTCGCGACCTCTTATCCCTTATACCTATAGGGCTTATGGTTACGAGGCTGCACCCTAAGTGGAGTTTTCTTCGGGCCGAGTGCGATGTGCCAAGACTTGTCAAGAGTGGTAAGGAAGTTCCATGCTCCCGCACTCTTGACTCAACCGTGTACCTCGGCGCCTTGGTCATACACTGACTCCTTGGAAGAGACCCTCGGGCGTCCAACAGGGGTATAACCTTATATATATAGTTGGAAATCCAAGGTATCTCCCCCGGATAGGCTTTCATGGGCCCCAAATCTCCATGACCCAGGTTTCCGGAGCGGTGTAACCTTCCACCTGAGTCATGTTAAGAGATACCCCCTTATATGACGCACTTTAGGTCTTACATTTGCCTCTTGCGAAATATCATTCGCAAACTAAGGTGTACGCCATAAAGGTTCGTCCCATTCACTCACTCATTCATATTTGTTAATTCATTCAAGCATTCATTCTGTTTGCGAAGCTATCGCACAATCTTGCTTTATTTCCTTTGATCTCGCAATCTATACATTGCAAAAACATTATATCACGTATTCATTCCATTTCTCCCATCTTCTATGGGTAATACTTCTTAAGATATAACCTATTCCATGGCCTATTTAATTTTTGCCCTACATCTTTGCCTTCGGGATCCATTAATCTATATGCCCCTGTTCCAACTATCTCCTTGATGATATAAGGTCCATCCCATTTTCTTTCCAGTTTGCCACCATTTTCTCGCTGATATATAGGTGTTTCTCGCAGCACCAAGTCACCTGGCTGAAATTCACGTATCTTGACACGCTTGTTATATTCTCTGGCCAATCTTCGCTGATGTTACCTTTCTTCTAGTTCATCTAACTTGATTAAGATGTTACCTGCACTGAGATTTTTCTCCCAAGCTTCTTTCTTTGTAGTTGGAATCTTAACCTCTGTCGGGAGTACAAACTGAACTCCATATGTTAAACAAAAAGGGGACATGCCTCAGTAGCTTCTCTTCTAGTTGTATTATAAGCCCACACCGCATTGGGTACTTGTTCGCACCATCCTTTATTGTATCCTTCTAACTTTTTCTTCAATATGTCTGCGATTGTTTTATTTGTCGCCACGCGACCATTAGCCTCGCGGGTATAGAGGAGTTGATTTCCCACATCGTATCCGAAATGCATTAAGCGACAATTCTATATTTTGTCCTTCAAACTGCTTCCCATTGTCAGGATACCAAGCTGCTGCTGGAATCCCAAATCTGCATATGATGTTCTCAAATATGAAAGTAAAAACATCCTTATCGCGAATATGTTGTACCGCTTTCACCTCTGCCCATTTTGTGAAATAATTTGTAGCGACGATTAAATATCTTCTCTGTCCCGTTCCTGGTAAAAATGGTCCTACAATGTCTAAACCCCATTTTCCAAATGGCCAGACACTTGTTGAAGAATTTAACGGAGCTCCTGGTGCATGTATTTTCTTCCCATGCCTTTGGCAATCCTCGCAACGCCTTGACACTTGTTTCGCGTCCTCATGCATATATGGCCTGTAGTAACCCTTGCATTTTTGCTTTATATGCTAAAGATCTTCCACCATTTGTGATTACCAGCATCCCCACTATGTAACATCTTCAATATGATTTCCGCTTCCTTTCTTGTTAAACATCTAAGTGAAGGCCCGTTAAAAGATCGTCGGTATAGCACTCCATCTCTTAATTCATAATTTGTTGCATGGCTTTTTAATTTGTGTGTTTCCAATCTATTTCTTGGTGTTTCTCCTGTCAGCAAATATGCATGAAGCTCTGCTCTCCAATCTTCTTCGCAGAGTGTTTGTGTTCCGTCTTCTACTACCATTACATCGGTTTCTTGTTCTTCTTCTTTGTCAATTGACGGCATCAAAAGTGTTTGTATTTTAATATTTCTCGCAACCGGATCTGTCATCATACTTGATATAAAGGCAAAAGCATTTGCGAGCCTATTATTTCTCCTTGATATATGTCTCCACTTTATTCTTGGTATCTGCGTCGACAACTCGTCAACAAGTTTCTTATATTTTTGTAAAGACAATTCGTTTATGGCATATTCTTCTTTATCTCGGCGAATTGCCAATTGTGAATCACTAGTAATCCTTACATTCTCCACTTCATTTCTATTGCAAATCGCAAAGCATGTATTATAGCTTCATATTCTGTTTCATTATTTGTTGATGCAAACTCCAATCTGAAAGAAAGAGCTACTTTATTACCCTCTGGCGATATCACAACAATCCCTATTCCATTTCCTTCTCCATTTGATGACCCATCTACTAATATTTCCCATCTATTTGGTTCCGTTAACAAATCTTTCGGATCTCCATGTTCTTCCTCTACATCCATCATTTCTTCTACTGATTCATCCTCTTCTAAAGGAAATTCTGCTAGAAAGTCTGCGACAACCTGTGATTTTGGCGAAGATAGTATTTCATATTTGAGTTTCCAATGACTTATTTGAGCATTCCATCTCTCAACTCTTCCCGACCTCTTTGAATTCTTCATCACTGATTCTATTGGTACTTTTGTCACCACCTTGACAACATGCGCTTGAAAATATATACGAAGCTTAAATGTTGCATAAACTAATGCCAAGATTAGTTTTTCAATTTTTGAGTAATTCCTTTCTGCAGCGTTGAAAGTTTTGCTGATGTAATAAATTGGTTTTTCTACTCCTGCGTCCACTCGCAGTAACACTGCACTTAATGCATGCGAGGTTGTCGCAAGATAGATCAACAATTCTTCTCCTTCTTCTGCTTTTTGCAAAATTGATATATCCATTAAATGTTCCTTTATTCCTTGCAAAGCTTTCTCGCACTCATCTGTCCATTTAAACTTGACCCCTTTCTAAGGATATTGAAAAAGTGCTTGCATTTGTCAGATGATCGCGAGATGAACCTCCTAGCGAAGCTAACAACCCAGATTAGCTTTTGAACATCTTTTATTGTCGCGGTGTTGGCATATCGCGAACTCGCTTGTACTTTTTCTGTCGACTTGAATTCCTTCTTTGGATACAATATACCTAAAAGTTTTCCGGAGGCGACTCCAAAGGTGCATTTTTCTGGTTTACTTTGATATTAAATTGCCTCATTTGTTCAAAAATTTCTTTCAAATCTTGTACGTGGTCTTTTGCTTTTCTACTTTTTATTAACATATCATCTACGTATACCTCCAATGTTTTGTGTATCCATCTCGCGAACACCTTCTCCACCATTCTTTGGCATGTCGCACCGGCATTTCGCAGACCAAACGTCATTTTTGTATAACAGTACAATCCTCTTGGAGCAAAGAAAGCAATATGTTCTTGGTCTTCTTCGACGAGAGGAATTTGATTGTAACCCTTATATCCATCAAGAGATGATATCCTTTCGTTTCTTGCCTTGCTTCAACCAATCATGGGATATCCGGTAATGGGAAACTATCTTTAGGACAAGCTTTATTTAGATCAGTAAAGTCTATACAAATTCTTATTCCTTTTTTCTTCTTTGGGACTATAACCATATTTGCTATCCATTCGGGATATTTTGCTTGTCTAATAATTCCCGCGTCCAACATTTTCTGCAATTCTTCTTCTATTTGAGGATGATATGATGTCGCGATCTTTCTAATTCTTTGTTTAAATGGTTTTACATTCCTGTCAATTTCCAATTTATGGCAAGCCACTGATGGATCTATACCAGGCATTTCATCCATATCCCATGCGAAAATATCTTTGTAATCTCGCAACAACTCAACATTCTTTTTCTCTTCATCCGCTTCCATTTTAGTCCCAATTTTTAAGATTTTAGGCTCCTCCTCAGTTCCAACATTCACTTCTTTTGTTTGTTCTGCTGCGACATAGCTAGACTTCGATTCTCCCATAGGAGTTGGTCCTCTCATTTCCTTCGCGAACTCACTCCCTTTTTCCATGATTTCGCCAGGTATTCCTTTTCCCTCTTTTGCTCTTATCATGTAAATTCTAAACTCTTCTTCTTTCTTAGCCGCTTTTATCATCTTCTCAAGGATCTTTTCGCTTCTTCACTTGCCCTTCATAATGCTTCACCTCGATTTGATGATATATTCTTCCTTTATCAATATCTCCTCTGATCTCACCAATTCCACTCGGCATAGGAAACTTGATGCACTGATGGAGTGTTGATGCTACTCCTTAATTGCATGTACCCAAGGTCTCCCTAACAATATGTGGTATGGCGATTCCATATCCACTACACTTAATGTTACTTGTGTTTCAATTTCTCTGAGTAAAATTCGTAATTTTACCTCCCCTTTAGGTACTGTTATAGATTTTCCAAAACCATGAATATAATATCTTGGAGAACTCATTTCTTCATCTTTATATCCTAATTTTTTGTAGGTATGGTAAAACATGATACTCACCAAACTCCCTGTATCCACCAAAGTTCTATTTATTTCCCATTCTTCCGCCGCTTTTGCCGATTCTTCTCTTTTTCTGCTTGCATTTATCGTGATCACTAGTGGAGATATATGATTCAAATTTTCTCTAGGTACTTCTGCGGCCGTGAATGTTATTTTACTCGCTTTTCCCATTCCTTCAAAGACGATGTCTTCTCCTCATCTATAATCTTCTTTCCTTCAAAATCTCGTTTATGTATCCTTCCTCTAATATTTTCGTGGAATTCATTAACCATTGCTTTTGTAATTGAATTGTATTCCATATCTTCATTATGTTCCTTGCTTCTTAACTCTTCTATCTCATCTGATTTAACATTTTCCTTTCTCATTTTCTTGATTTAAACGATTTTAATTGTACTCTTCGATCTTCAATCCATATCCATCCCTGTTTCTAGCGCATATGTAGTTGCAGGAAATCCTACACTACACACCTCACTCGAATTTGCTTAATCAATCCATTTGAAGATGAATAATAATGTGTTTTATTAATTGTTTTCTTGAAAGGTTTACAAAGAAATGTAGAACAGAGCTAAAGAAATCACAATCACTCTTAATTTTCTCTCTCCCTAATGACTTGCTTAACAATTCAAAAAGACCTCTCCCACCACAGACTTACTCAACCCTTTATATGGGTATTACATAGTGGATGACAGCTAAGCAGTCCTTTATTTTCGAATCCTCATGAAGCTGTCGCAAGTATGTAAGTGTTAGACTTCGCGACACTCCTAAATCTCGCCAAGTCTTCACACTTTCCTCATGTTCTGACTGCCGTCATCTATTACGTCATTCATTTACCTCCATGCGACGCAGTTGCGATATTCTGATCCTACATCTTATTCATTTACCTCCACGCGACTCCTTCGCGACGCAGTTGCGATATTCTGATCCTACATTGGTAAAAATTCAATGGATAATTCCCGAGAGAATTGACCCACTTGGAGATCCATTTCAAACTAGCATGGTGCCACCTATAACTCTGATTCAGCAGATCATGCACCACATACAGTTTCAGATACAAACCGAGTCAGATTCTACTTGGGATAAACTTACTTGCACCTTGGTCGAGCCCATCAAATTTTGGTGGCAAACACACTAAAGTCCAAAAGACAAGCCACATTCTAAACTCACTCACTCCTCGTCAAACCTTGGTATGGTAAGGTACCTCAGTAACGAGGTAATTTTGCTCTCAGCTCTCTTTGAGGGAGACATCAACTATAACAATTGGGTAAAAACATCTCAACCTCTAGTAACTTCTGTTTTTACTAACATCTTAGTGACCAGTGATATGATTTATGACAGGTTGCATTCTAAAGTGCCATTAGCCATGGTAGATTTTTGTGGCTCATTTGATATGGCGTGATGCCTGAGGCAAACCATGTTGCAGTTCAAGATATGTCCCATCTGTTAGCTAATTAAAATTAAATAAATGTACACAATTGTGCAGGGACCTATTATGTTTGACCATTTTTTGATTTTAATTGTAGGTCACTTGGTCAGGTACTTGAGATATGGCATGATACATGAGCCAAACTTGTGAACCCTGGCAAGTCGAATCGGAATTGGTAGTGTGTCTAGTTTTTTTGCTTATGGGTTTGATTGTTCAACTGGTATTTCATTATTCCTTTGGTGTTGGCCGTAAATTTTTTTTTAAATTGAACTACTTAGTAATTAGCGGTCTAATCTGTAATGGTGATGGTGTTTGTAAATGTGGTTAATAAAATTGCAATTGTTTCTTTTTTCGGTTTCTCTTTGTGATTTTAATGAAAGGAACAATGGTATGTTAAACTGTGGTATGTTGAAACAAAATAGGCATTATTCTCTATCCAGTCTAATTCACTTGATGGAGAGGCATATACACACCTAGTCTGAATCTACAATCTGGCGAAACATAGAGATGTTCATACTTCATAATCACCATAAGAAATTGTACCATTCAATAAATATACACAAGTGTGTTGATTTTATTTTTCTTATTGACCTTATTTGTTTGACCTATTATGTTGGCCATTTTTTGATTTTAATTGTTGGTCAGGGACTTGAGATATGGCATGATACATGAGACAAACCATGCTGCGGTTCAAGATATGGCCCATCTGTTAACTAATTAATCAAATATGTTAGGAATACACTAGTGTTCTGATTAATCAAATCAAGATATTGCAATACACCAGCGTCACATAATGCCTGTCAACAGGTGTTGGCTCTTCCGGATCCGCAAACGCGTAAACCATGGTAAACCGTGCATGATCAACAAGTGCTAGTGTCTATGAATTTTGCAAAAAATCAATTATGATTGTAGTAATAATGTAGTGGGAAAAATTGCGTGTGAAATTCAATAAGGAAGGACTATTTTGTTAAATAAAGAAGTTAAAATTTTAATTTTAACAAGTGTACTATCTCATTGACATGAATGCTTAACGTGTCAGGATATTTAGAGATTTCTTTAGGGTCTCAGCAAGATTATAGGCGTCTAATTATAACTGACAATCAGTAGTCTAATCCTACAATCCTAATGCAATATTTTTCTCTTGGGTCTCGCAAAATCCGCAAAATTGCTCTTTCCATATATCACCTTGATTTTCGTTTGTTATATTCATGGTAAACATGACCCACCCACTATATTTAGATTTGCATACTAGATATGTATAGGAAAAAAAAATCAATATATTTAACTAGATTTGGATCCTAGAAATAATAAATTAGATACCTCGTTCATAAGTAAAAGAAAGAAGGAATTGAGAGGATGAGTTCTAATGAGAAATGTGTTGTTCCTGCCAATGGTCTTGTTAATAATGATCCTCCTCCTCCGAAGGGCTTTGCTTCATGGATGACTTTGTGGAAAGCATTGGTGATATACTAGAAGAGTATGTCGATGAAGAATGGGAATTGGTTCATATTAAGAAAATGATCCATGTTGAAAATGATCCTCCTCTTAAGGGTTTTTCTACTTGGGATGCATTTGAGAAAATCTATGGTGAACATTTGGATAATGATTTTAATGAATAAGAACATGGGAAGCCACCAAGACGAGCAAATTTATGGCTGAGCACTCGGCATTGACTAAATTCAAGTTTTTTACATTATTTTTAGTATGCTAATTATATTAATGTGTAAGCAAAATTATGTGGCAGTCAAAGGCCTAATGTTCAATCGTGCTCTCAATTCGGATATTTTTTTTTTTGTTAAGTTTGTCAGATTTGGCATTGCAATTTATGAAAAATTTGGCTATATATTTCAACTCTGATACAAGACTCAAGATATCTGATCCCTATCATATTCATGATCCTATCACTTTAACAAAGAAAAAGCCACAACAAAATCATGGTTAACCCTAACTCTTCGCCAAATCTCTAAGCCAAGCCCCCTTAAACACGTTACTAGTTCATTCTCGTTTTGTCAAAAGATTGATACTCCAACATATGAACAATGGACAGAAATTAAAAACATATGCACTTGGAATCTAAACAAAATATTGCATCCGTAAATATTAAACATTCACAAAAGTATACTTCCAAGCAGCTTTACAAATAGACTAATTAAACATCCAAAAAAAAACAAAAAAACATAAGATACACTAATAACACACAAAAAAAAAGACATATATATATATATAACTAAACAAAAGATGATGGATCAAGATGTGATTGAATAACATTCTTGCATAGCAGAACCATGAAAACAGAGAACTAGATCAGTTAGAATCCCCTTATTCTTCTTCACTGCTGTTGTCGACAATCGTAACCACATCTTTGTATGGCCAATCATCATCATCATCATCAACATCATCGTCTTCATCTTCATCCTCGGGCGCTGGCCCAAACCAAAAGAAGTGTTCGATCATCATCATCATCATCATCCTCAGAATCATACTCATCATCCTCTTCATCGTCCTCCTCTTCTTCATCTTCAAAACAAGGAACAACCTTACAACCAAAATAACCAACGATCTCTTTGTCTTCATCAAGAAGAAGAAATCGGAAGGAAGTTACAACTAGAGCAGTCATTTTGTCTGGTTTGATACTAAAACTTTCAGCTTTTGATACTTTGAAATGTTTAGAGAGAGACTTGACGGAGAAAAATCCGAGTAGTACTCTCCTAGTCTCCTTGCTCGTGTTTTATACCATGACACACATTTTCACCTTAATATTCAACCTCTAGCTTAGCCACGTACAAGCATGATAACTTGGCTAGTGAACAAGTATAGCTTTGTAAAATAAATAAATACAGTATAATATAAAACACTTAATGAACACAAAAAAATATTAAAATACAAAATATTACAATATAAAATAAAAAAATTGGGTGGAAAATTAACATCAAGGAATTTAACTTGGAAGAAATATAAATTGGTTTACAAGCTCATCCAAGAGTGACATTGGTAAAAATGGAAAATTAGCATTAAGCAATTTGTCTCGGTGGAAATACTCCCCGGAAACTTAGATTTGGACGAAAAATTCTTGCTAAGATCGTGACATCGAAATAAATAAAAATTGGTTTAGAAGCTCGTCCAGAGTGACATCGGTAAAAATTGAAAATTACCATAGATCGTGACATCGAAATATAAATTGGTTTACAAGCTCGTCCATGAGTGACATCGGAAAAAAATGGAAAATTAGCATTAAGCAATTTGTGTCGATGGAATACTCCCCTGAAACTTAGATTTGGACGAAAAATTCTTGCTAAGATCGTGACAGCGAAATTAAAAAAAATCGGTTTAGAAGCTCGTCCAAGAGTGACATCGGTAAAAATTGAAAATTACCATAGATCGTGACATCGAAATATAAATTGGTTTACAAGCTCGTCTATGAGTGACATCGGTAAAAATGGAAAATTAGCATTAAGAAATTTGTCTCGGTGGAATAC
>JAJJWW010016002.1:0-142807 GCA_023531295.1 Papaver armeniacum | reverse complement strand
TAGAGTGGTTGTAATTATTTGGTTTATCTCCTGTTCATCTTGTAATATTTCTGGAATTTGATCAATAAAATTTATAGTTGTTCATCTTAAAATGACTTGATTGTGTGAATTCTTGTGAGGGGTGTAGTGTGGGATTTCCTGCAACTACAATAATTATTATACCATATTTACTAATGATCCCTTTCTAGAGTATATGCTTTAATTGCTGGTAATAAAGACATATATACTTGAAAATCATAATTAAATGCTTTTCAATATTTCGGTTTGGATCACCTTAAGCATCAAGGAATATCTTTGAACAATAAATGATAAGAGTTATGTACATGTTCAAATAATGTCAACATCTAGAAGTTTCTCATCTCAGCAAACCCTAATTCCAAAATCACACAAAACATAAAGAGATATGTGAATATTGGAAACTCGGTTTTGCTTCTTGGGATATTCAGTTATACCATTGTTGAGGGTGGAATATTGTTTTGGTTCTGCCCGTCCAAGTTACACCTAATGACAAAACTTACTAGGAATGGTAAGAGAGAGAACTTGCTTTACATTGTACCTTGTCCTTCTTTATATAGACTTTCCAAAAGCCCCTTCTTTTATGACATCATGACACATGTCATAAACCTCCTTAATTACTACTAATGCCATCCCTTCTCTAATATAACCTCTCTTTTCCATATTAATTCCTTTCTTGTCCCTTTTGCCTCATGGACACTTTTCCATTGGACTTGGGCTTAGTCCCCAAGTCCCCATATCTCATGTTGGGTTTTCCTCCCCTTTGGGGGCACCCTAGTCCCGCTAAGGGGTATTATTTTTCATGTATCAACATTAGTCCCCTGACTATTGGGTCAATTGTTAAATGACCCAGTAGTCATATCACTCTTTATTACAAGTTGGCACGTATCGTAGCATGCATGAAAAGGCGTGGCCGGCCGTTGCATCATAAACGACACCGCTCATTCCTTTATATATACGTCTTACATTTCCTAATTTGGTCATCGGCTTCGACTTCAAATTCATTCTCTCATTCCCTTTCTGTCAATATCTCGCCTGTATGGCTAGTTCGCTCCATGGATACGTATTGACCTTAACGCCCGTCCCCGCGTTGGTTTCGGTGATGGTCAAGTGTTGTGAATTGAAATGACCGTTGCTCGTGAAGGCTGAAATCGATGCACTTCGATAACACAGGATAACAAATAGAGACTTTATGCGCGCCAGATTTAATGAACAGTACGAGGCGCATCAGGCGGCTCAGAGGGCTGAACCGTCTGGTCGTGTATCATTGGAAATCTAGTGCGCGATGGATGATGCTGTTACCGCTCGTCACGCGGATAATTAGTTATTCATGGATTCTGAGGTAATGTTGGCCACCATAGATCGCGCCATATCCGATTGTCGTCTTCATATTTCCGAACAAGCGGCCTCACGGCTCCTCGGATATACCCTAACTTTAGCAGCCGTGTCTGCGCTTTTGTCTCGACTTTATATTGAGGACGAGTTGGCACGTTTATTGGTTTTGAGGGAGGAAGTGGGTATGCTATGGACTCTTAGGCTAATTCTTCAGGTTTAGGCGCATAAAGAATATGACGAGCACGAGGATACTCTTTCATTCGCTCGTGGGGCTAAAGCTAAGGACAAGATCATACAGGATATTCATAAGTTGGTGGATGAAGCTGATCAGGACCTAAGTTCGGCCAACGTGTAATGCGATGAGGGGCGCTTAATGGTGGAGACCTTGGACGCGGATATTGCTCGTTGTCGTGCATTAATAGCTGGTTAGGTTGCGCGCTAACCTGTGATGGTTGACTTTGCTTTATTTCGTCGTTTTGTTAGTGTTTTGTTATTGTTTTCCTATGTATATGCTTTGGGGCCCTTTCCTTTTTTGTGGGTTCCTTTTGGGCGTTTGTTGTCCTTTCATGTATTAATATATTTTTTTTGTTTTCGATAGGGGTATTACTTTAGCTTCTTCCCTCCCCTTCCCTTTTTTTTGTTTTTAAGCGCGTATGTCCCCCTTCCTTTGTAGAGGAGGGGTATATATAGCACGCCTACTCCCCTCTCCCCCCTCTATATTTTTTTTTTTAGCAATAGGGTGGGTTAGGATAAGGCGTAGGTTAAACGCGCCTACTCCCCCGTCTTTTTCCAGATGAGTGGGATGGGATGGGATAAGGCGTAGGCTACACGTGCCTACCCCCTCCTTTCTTTTTTCAGATGAGTGGGGTGGGATGGGAAAGTGCGTAGGTTAAACGTGCGTACTCCCCCCTTTCTTGTTTTAAATGAGTGTGGCGGGATGGGATAGGGCGTAGGTTAAACACGCCTACTCCCCCTGCTTTTTTCAAATGAGTGAGGTGGGATGGGATAGGGAGTAGGTTAAACGCGCTTACTCCCCCTTCTTTTTCTAGGTGAGTGGGATGGGATGGGATAGGGCGTAGGCTAAACGCGCCTACTCCCCCTTTCTTTTTTTAGATGAGTGGGGCGTGATGGGTAAGGGCGTACGTTAAACGCGCCTACTCCCCCTTCTTGTTTTAAATGAGTGGGGCGGGATGGAATATGGCGTAGGTTAAACGCGCATACTCCCTCTGCTTTTTTCAAACGAGTGGGTGGGATGGGATAGGGCGTAGGTTAAACGCGCCTACTCCCCCCTTCTTTTTTAGATGAGTGGGGCGGGATGGGATATGGTGTAGGCTAAACACGCCTACTCCCCCTGCTTTTTCAAACGAGTGGGGTGGGATGGGATAGGGCGTAGGTTAAACGCGCCTACTCCCCCTTGTTTTCCAGATGAGTGGGGTGGGATGGGATATGGTGTAGGCTAAACGCGCCAACTCCCCCCTTATTTTTTTAAATGAGTGGGGCGGGATGGAATAGGGTGTAGGTTAAACGCGCATACTCCCCCTGCTTTTTTCAAACGAGTGGGGTGGGATGGGATAGGGCGTAGGTTAAACGCGCCTACTCCCCCTTCTTTTCCAGATGAGTGGGGTGGGATGGGATATGGTGTAGGCTAAACGCGCCTACTCCCCTTTCTTTTCCAGATGAGTGGGGTGGGATGGGATATGGTGTAGGCTAAACGCGCCTACTCCCCCTTCTTGTTTTAAATGAGTGGGCGGGATGGAATGGGGCATAGGTTAAACGCGCATACTCCCTGTGCTTTTTTCAAACGAGTGGGGTGGGATGGGATAGGGCGTAGGTTAAACGCGCCTACTCCCCCTTCTTTTCCAGATGAGTGGGGTGGGATGGGATATGGTGTAGGATAAACACGCCTACTCCCCCTTTCTTTTTTCGAAGGAGTGAGGTGGGATGGAATGGGGCATAGGTTAAACGCGCCGACCCCCCCGTTTCTTTTTCAGAAAAATGGGGCGGGATGGAATAGGGCGTATGTTAAACGCACCTACTCCCCCTTCTTTTTCATGATGAGTGGGGCGGGATGGGAAAGGCCGTAGGTTAAACTCGCCTACTCCCCCCTTTCTTGTTTTAAATGAGTGGGGGCGGGATGATAGTACCCGTTTCTTTTATAGCACTGGACATTCGTTTGGGCGACTTTGGCACTCCTATAGTCTTTGGTGAATATGTCAATCGACCGGGCGCCTTTGGCGTTCCCGAAGCCTTTCGTAGATTTGTCAGCCGACCGGGCGCCTTTGGCACTCCTGCAGCCTTTTGTAGATTTGTTAGCCGACCGGGCACCTTTGCCACTCCCGTAGCCTTCCATATTTGTTGGCCGACCGGGCGCCTTTGGCACTCCCGTATCTTTTTGTAGATTTGTCAGCCGACCGGGCGCCTCTGGCACTCCCGTAGAATTTTGAAGATTTGTCAGCCGACCGGGCGCGTTTGGCATTCTCGTAGCCTTTTGTAGATTTGTCACCGACCGGGTGCCTTTGGAACTCCCATAGCCTTTTGTATATTTGTTAGCCGACCGGGCGCCTTTGAAACTCCCGTAGCCTTTTGTAAACTTCCACACCAATATTCATAACTTAACCTTTATTATTCGAAGTGTTGTTACACCAAGTGATTTATGCGTAGAAACTCTTTAGCCAATTGTCGTTGATAAGTGATTTGACCTTGGTGCCGTCCATTCTTCTAAGTTTATAGTATCCGCTTTCTGCTACCTTTCTTATTTTGAACGGGACACCAGTTCACTGCAATTTGCTGCTCAAGCATTCCTTTGTACATGAGGGGAAATTTTGAGGACCAAGTCGTCCACCTTGAAAGTCCTCTCCTTCACACCCTGGTTGTAATAGTTAGATGTGCGCTTCTTATAAGCCTTTGCGAACCGCTTTGCCCGTGTTCTTCTTTATTCTATTGTATCTAGGTGTGCAAAATGGCTTACTTCGTCTGGCGTAGTATGGATGGCCATTGCTACCCTTGCCGATGGGACCGCTATGTCCACCGGTAATATCGCATCCTCTCCGTAGACTAGTGGATAGGGCGATGCTCCCGTGGAGCTGCGCTGTGAGATCCAGTACACCCATATCGCGAGTGCCAGCTGCTCATGTCATTCCCTGTGATAATCATGCACCGTTCGGCTCAGGATCCGGAGACGCGTTTTGTTAGTTGCTTCGGCCTGTCCATTCCACTGGGGATAATAGGGGGGTTGACGTGTGTAGCCTCGTGTTGTATTGGCGAAGTAGATCTATTACGTCCTAGTTCACAAACAACTTGGCATTGTCTGACCTAATTATCATAGGTGTGCCGAACCTGTAAATGATGTATTCTTTGATAAATGCGGCCACGGTTGCTCCAGCGTAATCTTTGAGGGGTATCGCCTCAACCCATTTTGATGCGTATACAATGGCAGTTATTAAGTATTTGTGGCTCTTCGAAGACATTGGGTTAATCGGTACTAGAAGATCCAGCCCCCAGCTATGAAATGGCCATGGTGTCACTATGATGTGCAGTTGAGTGTGAGGCGCTCGAATCAAGGTATCGTGCATCTGGTAGCTTAAACACTTTCTGACATGCTCGGCGATATCGCTTTCCAAAGTGGACCAGTAAAATCCGCCTCCGTAAAGTTGCAGGAACAACTTCCGCATACCTTAGTGTTCGCATTATGAGACTGGGTCATTACCTCAGTTTCTTCTTGGTCAGACAGACACCGTAGGATTGCATTGCTATAGCTCCTCCGGTAAAGTACGTTCTCTTTCATGAAGAAACGCGCTGCCTTCTTTTGAACTTTTAAAGCCGCCTGTCTTTCGTCGAGCAGCTTTCCGTGTTGGATAAAGTCGATGTATGGTTGTCTCAAATCTACTCTCTCTGTTGTACATACCTCTACTGGTTGAGGTTGAGGTGGAGCTTGGCAGTCGGCGCAGTTATCTTGGAGGGCTGCCGCTTGTACTGACATGCTTGGCCAGTATACTCCCAGCCTTTGAAGCTTCCTGTAGAGGTGGACGCTGTTATGTCCGCATGCCTCCGCGTGCAGTTCCTGGAGTATTTTCTCTGCCTCCATTTTATTTAAACATTTTGCGAGGGATCCCCCGGCGGCTCGGTAATACAGAGCCCCCTGGATCATCACGAATTGTTTCAAGGCTTGGGTAGGCATTACTCGGTCATCCTCTATTCAGGTTAAGTATTCGACGTACACTTTCCTCCAGTCGTCTGCTTCTTCGAAGGCTAGGTCTTCCTTCCAGGTGCTGGGTAGCACTCACCTTTTTACTGTTACTGTGCCCTCTTCTTCACCGTTTAATTGCATCTTGCTTGCTAAGGTTGACAAAGCGTCTGCATGTCGATTTTCACTTCTGCCCGTATGGTCTAATGACGACCCCGTCTGGTGGATCAGGCTCTGGCCTATGCTCGATAGGTCGCCAGGTGTGGTTCCTTGACATGAAAGTCACCGTTCACTTGGTTCGTTACTAGCTTCGAGTCGCCTTTTATCTCTATACTTTCTAGGTTAAGTTCTTTCGCCATCTTGAGCCCTAGGATCAGTGCTTCATACTCAGCAATATTATTACTGCACGGGTGTTGATAGTGGATTTTAGTTCGGGGCTAAAATTGTAAAACCGATTTTAATATGCTTTGACATCTTGTAAAGGATAAAGCCATTTGATAAGCTATGAGCACGAGAAAATCTCTCGCTTTATATATTTGAAGCAATTCGATAAATATACAAAATTCACCTAGAATGGTGCGTGCAACAGCAATCCCAAATATTTTGTGAATTTTACTAGCATTAACAATTAATGCATGATTTTCCTGGTATTTTCCATGCTGTGTTCTCAGCCGAACTCTCATCATTGACATGACATGACGACTGAGTGCTCACTCTCAGCAGAGTATCATGAATCTCCGTGCCAATATTGAGACATGCATGAAATATCCACAGGCTACATCACTCTCTGACAGAGAGTCTCGCATCGACGCGCTTTGGTTAGTCGATCAATCATGCTTAATTTCCTTAAGGAAAATCTAGATTGTCCAAATCAGTCTCAGAAACGATCACGACCACACAAGTTGGTCGCGCAATTTAACAAGGCTAGCCAAACCCTGGCAAGAGTAGGCCATCATCGTGATGACCACCGGCGGGCCCGTTTATGTCCTAGCCATTCGAACATCACACGAACTCCTCCCAGCACGTCAAACGCCAGCCCTAAAATAGGGTGGTTGCGTTGCTTTTGGAAGAAGCTCGATGAGCTTCGATCTGTTCAAGGCGATCTTAAAATCATCACGACCGTCCAACTTTACCAGCCTGGTTGGACGGCCTAGATCATCCCGCGAATGATCAGGGAAGCGCCAACGCACACGTTGGCGGGCCCACTTCTCACCTACCCGATCGGCCTTCTCACAGCAATGCCCTAGAGCAATGAACGTTTGCTCGAAATATGGATGGCGTGATGCTTTAAAGGGTCGCGGAAGCTCCACTAGTGTCTTAAATCGATCACAACCATCCAACTTAGCCTAGCATAATTGGATGGCTTAGATCGCGCCTAGGACCATCAGACATGTACACATATGTTCACCATCGTCCCAACGTGGGCCCCACACGGTCGGTCTCCCCAAAGGAGGAGCATAGCCTGCCAAACCATTTGGCCGAAGTTGCGCACGCGTGGATCGATCCAAAACCCTAATTAGGGTTTGCGGCATTACATATATGTCGCGGTTTGATCATGACCATCTATCTTCGCCGGCCCTAAACGGAAGGTGTAGATATAGACTTAAGAGGTACCAAGAGTATCAACATGATCACCGTGGGCCCACCTATGCGTGTGACCGACCGGCCTAGGCCAACCATGGCCGAGCACCTCGAAACGCGTGCCCAAAGGAGGCATGTCACGCGGTTCCCAAATCCTTTGCGGCAAAGGATTTTTATCGCAAATCGATCACGACCACTCACCTTTGCCAGACAAATTGAGTGATCTAGATCGTACCTCTGCGAGACAGAATGGTATGGACATGTACACCGGCAAGCCGTCTACACGCATGCCTGGCCGGTCCCACCAAAAACATCGTCCATGCTTGATTTCGGTCAAGTTGAAGAGTGATGCTTGCGCACCTCTTTAAAACCCTAAAAATCATCAACGGTCGCAAATATATGCCGTAGATCATCTTGTCCGTCCAAATTTGCCAACTTGGTCAGGCAGCCTAGGCTAAGAGTTAAACAGCCAATGAGTTACCTTGGTGATCACCGCCCGTCACTCTACCACAAGGAGTGATCGGCCAAGGGATGGCCCTCCGATGCAGCCTCCAAGAAATCACTCGAAGATGGTTGGGCATGCAGCCATTTTAAGACGCTTAATCCGCGACTTACTCCGTTAAGCTCTAAAAACAACAATGCTTCATACATATTGATTGTATTCGATGCATAAAGTATACACGATATTTCATGAATATCGACTTCCTAAATAACTCAGTTATTTAATCTACCACTGTATACTACTTCTTGTGGGTCCCACGATCCACTCATTCGAGACATCAAGCATGTCACAAACTGGGAGATACTTACTGAGGTATTGGTCTGGCGGTTTACAGCGTGCAGCGTGCAACGCGCCATCACAAGAACGTGTCAGTAGGTATGGACGGTTAAGATGGTAAGGGAAGTGGGCTAAGACGTGATCATGCAATCACCCACACGACCCCACTACTCCATCACTCAACTTCCTCCATTTCCTACGAGATGAGGGTTTGCGCTCAATGACTTGTATAAATAGGTCCTTTGCCTATTTCCAAACAAGACAGACGAACACAGAAAAAAACAAGTGTTGTCATCAGTATCCAGAAATTACCATTCTGATACAAGTCATAAACAGCCAACACCTTCACAATCTCAACACCTTCTTCGCTTCCCTCCCTAAGATCAACCCCATCTCCTTCACTTTGTGACCGAAGCAATTCTGGAACGGCCATTTCTTGGTTTAGGCCAGAATTGTACAGATTGATCTCTCGAATCAAAAGCACTCCCGTGCAGTGCATTTGTTTAGGGTTTAGATTCGTTTTTCATCCACACACACCCAAATTTACGAAAAACCGCAGAAACAGTTTTCACCCATAAACAACGGAAAATCTAACTTGAACGAATACGACAGTAGAAAGCCCTGCGACGCTTCGAATACTATTCCAGATCTTCCACCGGTGTTGTACGATGACCCGTCGAAGAACATGATCTAAGATTTGTCGATGTCTGCGGATGCTACTTCACCGGGTATGTATTCGTGTACCTCGTCGTCCCCTTCTCCCGGGAACATTGCTATTAAATCAGCTATTGCTTGCCCGTGCACTCCATTCGGTCGCTGATATTTGAGCTCAAATTCAGACAACTGCAGTAGCCACCGAACAGTTCTCCCCGTCAGGACAGGCTTGGACTCTAAGTATGTTATAAGGTTCGCCGCGGCTATCACGATGGTTTCGTGTGCCAAAAGGTACGGGCACAGCTTCTGTGCTTCATAGATAAGAGCTAGGCATGCTTGTTTCATCCGTGGGTACCTCAGCTCCGCTTCTCGCAGGACCCGACTAACATAATAAATAGGCGACAGTTCGTTTCCCCCCATATCTTGTGCGAGTACAGCTCATATTGTTGCACTGGTAAACGCCGTGTAGAGGTAAAGGGGGACTCCTTTTATCGGTGGCCTGAGGACTTGCGGGCTGATGAGGCATTGCTTTAGTTTTTCGAATGCCACGCACTGTGCTTCCCCCCCACACAAAAGTAACCCCCTTTTTTAGCAGAGGTAAGAATGCAGACATCAGTTGCTCTAGTCCAGGTACAAAATGTCGTATGTATGATATCCTTCCGATGAATGCTTGCAGCTCTTTTTTCAAAGGAGTGATGGGATATGGCGTAGGCTAAACGCGCCTACTCCCCTTTTCTTTTTTCAAATGAATGAGGTGGGATGGAATAGGGCATAGGTTAAACGCGCCTATCCCCCTTTCTTTTTTTCAGAGGAGTGGTGCAGGATGGGATAGGGCGTATGTTAAACGCACCTAATCCCCCCCCCCTTCTTGTTTTAAATAAGTGGGGGCGGGATGATAGTAAATGTTTCTTTTATAGCTCTGGACAGTCGTTTGGGCGCCTTTGGCACACCTATAGTCTTTGGTGAATGTGTCAATCGACCGGGCGCCTTTGGCATTCCCGTAGCCTTCTATATTCGTTGGCCGACCGGGCGCCTATGGCACTCCCGTAGCTTTTTCTAGATTTGTCATCCGACCGGGCGCCTTTGGCACTCCCGTAGCCTTTTGTAGATTTGTCAGCCAACCGGGCGCCTCTGGCACTCCCGTAGAATTTTGAAGATTTGTCAGCCGACCGGGCGCGTTTGGCATTCTCGTAGCCTTTTGTAGATTTGTCACCGACCGGGCGCCTTTGGCACTCCCGTAGCCTTTTGTATATTTTTTAGCGACCGGGCGCCTTTGGCACTCCCGTAGACTTTTTTAAACTTCCACACCAATATTGATAACTTAAGCTTTATTATTCGAAGTGTTGTTATACCGAGTAATTTATGCGTAGAAATTCTTTAGCCATTTGTCGTTGATATGTGATTTGACCTTGGTGTCGTCCATTCTTCTAAGTTTATAGTATTCGCTTTCTGCTACCTTTCTTATTTTGAACGGGACACCAGTTCACGGCTAATTTGCCTGCAATATCATTCTTTTGTACATGAGGGGGAATTTTTAGGACCAAGTCGTCCACCTTGAAAGTCCTCTCCTTCACACTCTGGTTGTAATAGTTAGTCGTGTGCTTCCTGTAAGCCTTTGCCAACCGCTCTGCCCATGTTCTTCTTTCTTCTATTGTATCTAGGTGTGCAAAATGGCTTACTTCGTCTGGCGTAGTATGGCCGGCCATTGCTACCATTGCCGATGGGACCGCTGTGTCCACCGATAATATCGCATCCTCTCCATAGACTACTGGATAGGGCGATGCTCCCGTGGAGCTGTGCTGTGAGATCTTGTACGCCCATACCGCGAGTGCCAGCTGCTCGTGTCATTGCCTGAGATAATCATGGACCGTTCGGCTAAGGATCCGAAGAAGCGTTTTGTTAGTTGCTTCGGCTTGTCCATTCCACTGGGGATAATAGGGGGTTGACGTGTATAGCCTCATGTTGTATTGGCGAAGTAGATCCATTACGTCCTTGTTCACAAACGACTTGGAATTGTCTGCCCTAATTATCATAGGTGCGACGAACCTGTAAATGATGTATTCTTTAATAAATACATCCACGGTTGCTCTAGCGTAATCTTTGAGGGGTATCACCTCAACCAATTTTGATGGTTACTCTGTGGCAGTTATTATGTATTTGTGGCGCTTCGAACACATTGGGTTAATCGGTACTATAAGATCCATCCCACAGCTATGAAATGGCCATGGTGTCACTATGTTGTGCAGCTGAGTGTGAGGCGCTCGAATCAAGGTCCCGTGCATCTGGCAGCTTAAACACTTTCTAACATGATCGGCGGTATCCCTTTCCATATTTGGCCAGTAGAATCTGCCTCCGTATAGTTGCAGGAACAACTTCCGCATCCCTTAGTGTTAGGCATTATAAGACTGGGTCATAACCTAAGTTTCTTCTTTGACATACAGACACTGTAGGATTGCATTGCTATAGCTCCTCCGGTAAAGTACGTTCTCTTTCATGATGAAACGCACTGCATTCTTTTGAACTTTCAAAGCCGCCTATCTTTCGTTGGGAAGCTTGCCGTGTTGGATAAAGTCGATGTATGGTTGTCTCAAATCTACTCCCTCTGTTGTACAGAACTCTGCGGGTTGAGGTGGAGCTTGGCAGTCGGCGCAGTTATCTTAGAGGTTTGTCGCCTTTGCTGACATGCTTGGCCAGTATACTCCCATCCTTTGAAGCTTCTTGTAGAGGTGGATGGCGCTTGTCTGTCTGCATGTCTCCGCGTGCAGTTCCTGAAGTATTTTCTCTGCCTCCATTTTATTTACACATTTTGTGAGGGATCCCCCGGCGGCTCGGTAATACAGAGCCCCCTGGATCATCACGAATTGTTTCAAGGCTTGGGTAGGCATTACTCGGTCATCCTTTATTCGAGTTAAGTATTCTACGTACACTTTCCTCCAGTCGTATGCTTCTTCGAAGGCTAGGTATTCCTTCCAGGTGCTGGGTAGCTCTCACCTCTTTACTATTACCGTGCACTCTTCTTCACCGTTTAATTGCATCTTGCTTGCAAAGGTTTCCAAAGCGTCTGCATGTCGATTTCCACTTCTGCCCATATGATCTAATGACGACCCCGCCTGGTGGATCAGGCTCTGAGCCTTTGCTCGATAGAGCGCCAGGTGTGGTTCCTTGACATGAAAGTCATCGTTCACTTGGTTCGTTACTAGCTTCGAGTCGCCTTTTATCTCTATACTTCCTAGGTTAAGTTCTTTCGACATCCTGAGCCCTAGGATCAGTGTTTCATACTCAGCAACATTATTACTACACTGGAAATCTAACTTGAATGAATATGACAGTAGTTCGCCCCGCGATGCTTCGAATACTATTCCATATCCTCCACCGGTGTTGTATGATGACCCGTCGAAGAACATGGTCCAAGGTTTGTCGATGTATGCGGATGCTACTTCACCGGGTATGTATTCATGTACCTCGTCGTCCCCCTCTTCCGGGAACATTGCTATTAAATCGATTATTGCTTTCCCGCGTACTCCATTCGGTCGCTGATATTTTAGCTCAAATTCAGACAACTGCAGCAGCCACCGAGCAGTTCTCCCCGTCATGACGAGCTTGGAAGCTAAGTATGTTAAAGGGTCCATCGCGGCTATCACGATGGTTTCGTGTGCCAAAAGGTACGGGCGCAGCTTTTGTGCTGCATAGATAAGAGCTAGGCATGCTTGTTCCATGCGTGGGTACCTCAGCTCCTCTTCTCGCAGGACCCGACTAACATAATAAATAGGCGACAGTTCGTTTCCCCCCATATCTTGCGCGAGTACAGCTCTTATTGCTGCACTGGTAAACGCCGTGTAGAGGTAAAGGGGGGCTCCTTTTATCGGTGGCCTGAGGACTTGCGGTCTGATGAGGCATTGATTTAGTTTTTCGAACGCCACGCACTGTGCTTCCCCCCACACAAAAGCAACCCACTTTTTTAGCAGAGGTAAGAATGCAGACATCAGTTGCGCTAGTCCAGGTACAAAACGTTGTATGTATGATATCCTTCCGATGAACGCTTGCAGCTCTTTCGTATTTGTTGTAGGTGCCATGGTTGTGATCACTTCGATCTTGCTCGGATCCACTTGAATCCCCTTATTGGTTATCACAAAGCTTAGGAACTTTCCTGACGTTACCCCGAAGGCGCACTTGAGGTGGTTCATTTTGAGGTTGAATTTCCTACATCTCTCGAAGACCATCTTCAAATGGGAGATGTGGCTTTCGGAGGCTTGCAATTTAATCACGATGTCATCAACGTGTACCTCCACTATCTGGTGTAACAAGTCGTGGAATATGGATTTCATCGCGCGCTGATATGTGGCGCCTGCATTCTTGAGACCGAAAGGCATCACCACGTAATAAAAGTTCCCATACGGAGTTTGGAAAGCAGTATTTTTCGCGTCTGATGCGGCCATCCTTATTTGGTTGTACCCGCTGAAGCAGTCCATGAAGAAAAACCGGATTTTACCCCCCGTTGCGTCTAGCGTCAGTTCGATGTTAGGCAATGGAAAATTATCTTTTGGGCACGCCCGATTTAGGTCTCTGTAGTCCACACAGCATCTGATCTTTCCGGGTTTTTTTACCACGGGTACGATGTTGGCTAGCCAGGTCGGGTGTTGAATGGGCTTGACTCTTCCTCTATTGTGAGAGTCGTGGCTCTGGGAAATTCACGGCTGCTTTGTTTCACGGGCTTGAACTCAGGTGATACTCCGAGGTTATGAGCTACGAGGCTGATGTCTAGTCCTGGCATCTCATCATAATTGAAGGTGAAGACATCCTAGTATTCTTTGAGTAGCAGGATCGGCGCCTCTTTGTCTTCTTTGTTCAAGCTTCTGATGATCATAATGTGGCGCTTATCTTCTTATGATCCAATGTTGATTTCCTCTATGCCGTCCATAGTGAGGTCTCCTGTTGTTGGCTCTTCCACCGCCGAGGATGTCGCCTCTATAAGCTGGTCTTGAAACTCTTCATCATTAATTGCGCTATAAGGTAATTCGGATAAATTCCGACTGGTATTTTCTGAAGAAACCTCTGCTTCTTCGCTTGATGATGTTATGACATGGTTTTGCGCATCCACGGGTGTTCCCTCAGCTAGTTTCTATAATAAGTATACGCCCCCCCCCCCCCGTCTGATTTCGAGAAACGTTAGAATCTAGGCTGCCCTTCTTGTTTCCTCTTTCTTTTTGCGGGGAATACCATACTGGACGGGCTGAATACAGACTTAGCTGGTTCCAGCTTCTCTTCTTCCCCCCACTTAGGGAGTGGGGTAAGTTGTGCCTCGGGTATATCATCTGACTCCTTGTGCACGTCATAGAAAACTGCATCTGCCATGTACGCCTCCTTTGGGTCGAACGGGTTGGTGGTGGCGGGAATCCAGTACTGCTTGCCTCTAATGTTAGTTTTAACGCACTGATGATATGTTGAAGCTACTACCTTATGATTGAGCAGCCATCCTCGCCCCAACAGTACATGGAACGTGGTATCATCTTACAGAACGTAGAATGGTGTGAGCGCTCGAATAGGGCCGACCCTCATGACTAAGTTAACGATCCCTATAGCCGTGTGGGTATGTCCCCCAAATCCTTTAATTGTAGTAATTCGCGTTCTGATCGCAGATCGCTGTACTCCCAGGATATCCAACGTGTGCTTGGAAATCAAATTCAAAGACGCGCCTCCATCCAAAAAGGCTCTCTTTAGTGGTTTTTTGTTGATATGCACAGTTAAATACAAAGGCCTGAGATGTTCCCCTAGGTAGCAAATATCCTCATCTGTAAATACGATCGCCTCCTTAGGCAGGGGGTCATAGGGTTTTCCTACTTCGATGGATGTTATAGCCTTAGACGCCTCTTTGATTTGGTCTTGGCTTGGGCCGAGAGAGTCAAAGAATTGTTGAGCCAACACTATTTGCGCAAATTTGCTAGCCACCTCATATGTATTTGTGAATGTAGAGGTCCCCATCTCGACTTCACACGCCTCCTCATTATCGCCTTCCCATGGCTTCCATATATCCCCACTTGGGTCATGGGAGAGCATCATAACTTGGTGTTGAGTCGTTTTACTACCTTCGGGATTGCTCATCTCGATTTCTCCTATCTTCAGCTTCTTCTGCAAAATTCTTCGGAGGTTGTAGCAATCCACCATGGGGTGTTGTATCCTTCGGTGATAATGACATTATCTAGCATCGTTCTTATCAATGGTTTTGAGATCCGCTCTTGTTGGGGGCAGTTGGGTTTCTTTATTCGCCACCCATTGTTCCAACAGTCCCACGATCTGCTTCTTACTGCATGGTAGGGGAGGCAGGAATGTCTGCGGCTGGCCATTGTATGGTTGGTTCACCTGTGCATTCCAACCCTCTTGACTATTTTCGCGCAGATATTTCGTGGCGCGGTTGATATGGCATTAACTGTATTGCGCCAGGTATAGTCCGAGTTAGACTCCTCTACGCAGTCAGAGATCCTCGTTGTTGCTTCTTCCAGCTCGACGAAGGTCGGAAACCGAAAGTTGACTAGACTTTTCTTGAATGACGGCGTCATCCCTCATACACAAATCTCCACCAGCGCCTCCTCTTTGATGTCCTCGTGGCAGTCTAGCATGAAGTAGCGGAACCTGGTGATGTATTTTCCTATCTCCTCTCCTATGTGATGACCACATTTACTCAAGTCTATGGTCGTGACCTTCCTCTTTGCTGAATAGAATTTTCTAAGAAAAAGAGCCAACATTTCCGACCACATGAACTGATGCTCCCTGGTTTAATTTGTCGTACCAAGTGAACGTTGTGTCAATTAGCGATTTTGGGAATTCCCTCAGGCACAGCTTCCCATCGGACGTGCGGTCATTCATGACGGATAAGAACCGGCTAAGATGCTCGTGCGCATTCCCTTGACCATTGTATACCTTGAATTTTGGTTAAGTATAGTCCTCTGGATACTGATAATCTGTGACTTCGGAGGAGTATGGGCTGGCCATAAAGTTGTAATTTTCCTACTTCACTACCTGGTAATTTACTTCCAAGTACTTAGTCATCGCCTCTTGCGTCATGGTTACAGGCTCTTCTTCTTCTTCTCCAGCATTTCTCGCTGCTCCTTTTACGTTCTGCTCAGCGCTGGCCACCTTTAACAACTTCCTCAACTCCTTCTCCCTCCGGATATGCTCATCTAGTTCCTTCCGCATTTCCTGCGTAGAAGAGCGCGTGGGTGGCGAGCTTCCGACCTGCTGCTTGTCCTTCTCTTGTAGAGCATCTGGCCTCTCCCCAATGTAATCGGATCTGATAATATCCCTACTCTCTCGCCTTCCAGGTTGAGTGTCGGGTTGCTCGAATAGTTCTCTAGCGCGCTTGCACTAGTTCCTCATGGGTGTGTCATGGAGAGCTAGGCACGAGCCTCCGGGTTTGGTGATCGGTTGTCAATCCGTCAAAATTAATTTCACTTTCTCAATCAACTAGATATAAATATAGTATGCGATAAGAAAGAGTTCGTATCCATAGAGAGGCTTTCGTTGTTATAAAATTTCAGTTTCTAAGGTAACCAAGGGGGGATGTTTGTTTTATCTAAGAAATAAAAGTAATTGAAAGCAAAGTAAATAATTGGAATAATCAATAAGGAGAAGATATTGGTCACGGGATAGTATCATTCACAAACATGTATTTTCATCAATGATTAGAATTGGTATTTTAATCTCTCATCTACTAATAGTCCTAGGATACCTTGATCGCAAGAATAACCCGCTAATTCCCTGATTTCATCACAACCACATTAAAAGATGCATATGTGAATTCTTCCTAGAAAGCAACCTAAAGTGTAAAAGCACAATTAGATTTAACTCCCTAAAAGCAATAAGTTTTATGGAATAAGACTAATCAATGAAAACGAATGTGTAAAAGCACTAAACGTTTTAACAAAAGTTATGATTCACTTGTGACTAGTAGGATATATCAATACAAGCACTACCCACAATTATGCTACTTAGAATCAGGGATAAACAACTTTTCGTATTGAAAACCCTAATATAGCTCTAGAGATGAATGTAAATCGGATTGATTCCGGACTCAACCAAACAAACTATCAAATCATATAACACTATTAATTGTGAATCACAAACAATAAAATATTGAGACAAAACTAATTCATTGAATCAAATAACATATTGGAAATCAACTTTTATCCCATAACCAATAATATGTTTAGCTACTCATAGCTATGGAGTTCATCATAATAATAATAATTGAAAAGAAGAAGATGAACAAAAGCAAACCCTAGAAGCGTAAACAAAACCGGCTCTCCAAAGTTCCAAGAATAATATATAAGATAATCTTTAAGTTGTAGAAGACTTTCCCTTTTATAGCTTTTCTCCAACTTCTAAAATTAGGTCTAGTCTTCAAAGTCCATTAGATGAAAATCCACCAAGCCCATAAGAGAGAGAAACCCATGTAGAAAATATGTCCCAAAAGTGGTCGCCGGAAATCTGGTATTGTGGCCGGAAATTGGCCGGAAGAGTCACCGGAAAATGGTTCAGGTGACCGGCAAAGTCCACCTGGTCACCGGATCAGCTAGTCAACGGGTCAAATCGGGTCAACTCGGCGGGTCAACTCGGTCAAGCACCGAGTCAGCTGTCATATGACTCAATTCAGAGTCAGACCTGAGTCAGGGTTAGTCAGCCGAGTCAGCTGTCAGAATGAGCTGCCATTGCACAGTCCAATGTTGCACAGGCCTAAGCTCTTGCATGAGTCATAACCTATGTGATGCACCATCCTTGTGCTTCACAACAAGCATCTTGCCCAGGCCATCTCCACAGCATAATTGCACAAGCCTGCAATTCCTATCTCAAAACCTCAGCAGCAACACCACTTTAAAGTCTCCATACCCTACATGAGCCACTGCGCTTCTTCCACTCATTACAGTCCCCTGCACTTGCATTGCTTCCACTGTAATCCATCTCAGCTCCAGTTCGTCTCCGCAACACACAACACCACCAGAAACCTCCTCCATTCATTCATCTCAGACCCATATTTCCAGCTCAGTTCCATATGCTCATCTACTCGCAGTGCAACTCTTCCATGATGTGCACAGTTGCACTGATTCGACACAGCTCAAGCCATTCGACCACCTTCCCAGCTTTCATCTCAACTGCAATACCTTGCCAACAACCACGAACCATTACCATGGACTAACCTCAAGAGCTCAACCCCAACACATTAGGTCCCTGGCAGTGTCAGCAACTCCTGCTCAGTACCAGCCTAACCTTTTCTTCACTTGCTCTGCCTGCACCTGCACTTGGGTCAAACTGAAAACTCCACCAGATGTTCATCAACACCACATGGCTTCATCATTGTCATTGAGCTACACACACCATGTATGCAATGTCAGCTTCCACAATCCAACAACTCAGAACCCATTAGCTCACCTGAGTTCATCTGTTGCTTTATTAAGCTACACAGGCCAAAGCATAAAAAAAACATTCCCTGCAGAATCAAGCCATCAAATCATTCCCCAGCATCAGGTCAACCAACATCAAACCGTTGCGGCTACAACATTATTTCTTGCACTTCTATCACAGCCATTGTAACCATGGCTAACACCTGCAACAGCTTGAGCCTTCACCTTGTACAGCTACAAGACCACCTTCCCTGTAACCACCGGAACCAGCACAACACCATTCTGCTTTACAGCTCCATTTTCTTAACCACCACCAAAGGCAAAACCATTTCAATCTCTGGGGCTAGAACTCAAAACCCATCTTCAATTTCAGATCAAACTCTAACCTGGAATCACCAAATTCGAGTCATAATTATCACTGCAAATTCGAAATCTAACTTAAACCCAACAGCAAACTTAGTGATTCTTTGTTGAATCCTCCACAGAAGTACCAGATTCATTTTGTCACCCATTTCTCTGTAAATCACCAGCAACCCATTTCTTCCTTGTTCTCTGTTAATCATCCATTAAGCACAGCTGCTTGAATTCCTCCTCTCATCTCCCCTTCAATCAACAGCATGATTCGTCACAATAACAATCAGCTAACCATTTCTTCTTGATCTGATTCAAACCATTACCATCTCTGTCTTAATTTAGAAACCCTAACTCATCTCAGATGCATATTGACCCCATCTGATTTCATCACTACAAACCCCATCTGAACCATCTGTTCTTCATCGCCATTAATACTTCACTCACTAACTCAAACCCATCTCAGATTCTTCTCTGGCAGTTTCTTGTCTTTAAATTCAACTCAACAGCTTCAATCTGTGTAAGCTTTCACCAGCAGACCCTATCTCAAACAACTTTTAGTCGCTCCATCTCGATCCTCTAATCCCTCTGAATCTCGTCTTTCTCTCAAATTCATCAAAATCGATCTCAGCTTCTTCCCAGATCAAATCTGGTTTCTACTCGACCACAGATTCAATCGATGGTAACACAACACTTGTTCATCATCATTTCTTCCTGATAAAAATAGATTCACCCCTTTAAACCATCTCTGCCATGAATTCGAACAGTGTCTCTCTTCAATTTCTCGATCTCTCGGGCAACAGCTGCTGCCATCTTTTCTCTCTATTTCTGGTTCAGGGGAAGATAATGATTGAGAGGAAGAATGATTTGGGTTAGTGTAGGAATGAACCAGTGGATACGGCCACCTTGGTGAAACGGATAAGGGGTACCCAACCTGCAACCCCTTAACCTTGACTGGGCTCCGGATAGCATGTAAAATACTCCTTTTTGATGATTTCCGCTTCTTGTCCTCCGTGCGACTCCAGAGTACCTAATGACTCAAAAATACGCGTAAAGTACATAATTCACAAGAAAAATAGCAAAGAAAGCGTAACTACTAGATAGTAAATTAGGTGTTTTAGACACCTATCAGATTCCCCCACACTTAGACTTTGCTAGTCCTCGAGCAAATCAAACAAAACAATAAAATACAACAACTCCGTGTCGTCGAGGCTACATTCACTTTTAGCATAAATAAAAAGCCTTTAAACCCCTAGGTGTCCCTAGTGGACGAGTTATAGTCTCGTGAGGGTTTACTAGAGATATACCCACAAAACCTACTTTTCCAACTTACTAGTTCTCCGTAATGATAGCATTCAACGAGCTAAGAAGACATAGAGATTCTGCACACTAGTCATAAGAAGTTAGACACATAAATGAACACTATCTCATTCTTAAAAGTTGAGAGAGAAATAACCATCCCTTCTCGACAAAAATTCGGGTTCGGAGTGATCGAAAGTCTCGACTCTGCCTCACAAGAAAGGGTTTTATGATATTGCTCTCAATAATAAACAGCTTTTTATGGGTCACACATGTGTCCAGGTAGGAATGAAGAGAGAATCCTGTGACACGTTGAATGGTAGGAAGGCAAAAACCCTCCGAATATTTTGAAAACCCACATCTTTTATAATTTTTTTGAAAACCCATTTTTCTGACGATCTCTTCGAAAGGAAATCAACCACTTACGAAGGTGGGAATATGCTTACTTACCTCGTTATCCGTTCAGCGTGCAGCTAGCACCACTCTCACAGCATCCATAGAAACGTCTTCGGTCTTCTATCGGTGTCTTCATCTTCGTCTTCGGTCTTCAACTCTTGAACTTCGTAGAATCTTGACAATATGATTCTTTCCTCTAATTTCTTGTTGCTTGAAACTTCATTATAGATATTCCTTCTTTCCCTTGGCTTTATTGAAAGAATACAAAACTAAAAACGAACATACAAACCCAAAATTTGTTTTCTTTCTTTTTTTTTTTTTTTTTTTTTTTTTTTTTTTTTTTTTTTAAATAAGAAATAAAACAAATACAAAATAAAAAAAAAAAAAAATAATAAAAACTATTAACAAACCTAAAAATTTTCTCTTGTCTTTTTTTTTTTTTTTTTTTTTTTTTTCTAATTTTCGTTTTTTTTTTTTTTAATTTTTTTTTTTTTTTTTTTTTTTTTGAGACAAGAGAAAGTAAAATAAAAACGTAAGTACAAAGGCCATGGTGTAAGTACTTTACCGCTTGATTCTTCACAACTTATATGTCTTGATATCATAAACTTTTCGAACTCTCATCCTTGATAATTTTCACTCTTGTACAATAGTCTTCAACTTATAAAAATTCTGCTCCTTGTTTTGTTGCTATACTTGAATCAAATCTGCTCAATTTTGTCTTCGTTGCTTGTAAACCTTGAACGTCTTCAACTTTCCTTCAAATTTGTGATGCTCCTCTTGTTGATGATGATGGTGTTTCTATGGACTGTTGGTGTAGAGAGAGATAAGGTGGATGGTGCTAATGCGCGAACAAGATTACAAGTGGTATGTAAGTTAGCAATTCGATGTCACCATCATGGTTGATAAAAATAGCACTCAAGAGATCAAAATAGTGCTTCTATGGTGGGAAGTTGGGCAGCTCACCATTCTTCCCGGAATTTACGTACGGTGACACACACTCAAAAAGCACAAATTTAGACAGGTTCAAATAATTGAAGGTTGGTGCCTCACATTATGTAACTTGGGTAGTCTCCACTATAGGGGACCACTACTCTAATACTGAATTTCAGTCTGCACCTTATTTTCCACTGGCATGGTTAAATCCAACTTTAACTCTCATACAATTAAGAAACCCGATCATGTTCTCTGTCATCTCTAAGTTCAGTCACTATTATGAGATTCTCGATGTAATCTTAGCGACATGTATACTATGTGACTCTAAACTAACCATAAGTTGGAGTTTTCTTATTCACTAGTTTTCACAAAAGTTGAAAATTTTCAAAAATTTACAACGCAAATGCTTAACCACTCCCCCACACTTAAACTTTACATTGTCCTCAATGTAATTGAATCGTCCAAAGTAAGTCAAGGTGGGAAATCCTAACAAGAAATCAGCAAAAAACAAGACAAGAAAAACTAAAAACAAGACAAGAAATAAATACAAGACAAGAAATACTCATCCTTTGGGTTGCCTCCCAATTAGCGCTTGGTTTAAAGTCGTCAGCCCGACTATCTCCTTGCTTTCTACGACTCCTCCAGAGGGAGTACATCCACAAAGTTAACTCCTTCCACCACTTCGGAAGTGAAATTCTCATAATATGGTTTCAACCGGTGCCCATTAACTTTAAGTTCTTTCCCTGTAGCTATGCTACGAATTTCCACTGCACCATGAGAAAACACATTAGTAACAATAAAAGGTCCGATCCATCGTGACCTTAATTTACCCGGAAATAAATGCAAGCGAGAATTAAACAAAAGCACTTTCTTCCCAATGCAAAATTGTTTCCTAGAAATCATGTTATCATGGAATGCTTTCGTCTTTTCTTTGTAAATCCGTGAGCTTTCAAATGCATCATTGCGAAGCTCCTCTAGCTCTTGGAGTTGTAACTTCCTTTGCTTTCCAGCCTCATCCATCTCCATGTTGCATTGCTTAATAGCCCAAAACGCCTTATGCTCAATTTCAACGGGTAAGTGACAAGGTTTACCATACACAAGCCTAAAGGGAGACATCCCAATAGGTGTTTTATATGCGGTTCTATACGCCCACAAAGCATCATTAAGCCGCATGCTCCAATCTTTCCTTGTTGGATTCACCGTCTTTTCTAGAATGGATTTCACCTCCCGGTTAGACACCTCGGCTTGTCCATTGGTTTGGGGATGATAAGGTGTTGCAATCTTGTGCGACACATTGTACTTCGTCAACAAGCTTTGCAAAATCCTGTTTTTGAAGTGAGAACCCCCATCGCTAATTATGTCTCTTGGAATTCCAAACCTTGCAAAAATATGAGCTTGCACAAAATCTGAAACCACTTTAGAATCATTAGTTGGGGTGGCTTTAGCTTCCACCCATTTCGAGACATAATCAACCGCAAGTAAGATATAAAAATTCCCATGGGAGTTGACAAAAGGCCCCATAAAATCAATACCCCATACATCAAAAACTTCAATAAATTGAATAAAAGTTTGTGGCATTTGATTTCGGGCACCTAGATTGCCGGTTCTTTGGCACCTATCACAAGTTGTACAAAATATATGTGCATCCTTAAACAAAGTTGGCCAATAAAAACCACTTTCAAGTACCTTGTGAGCGGTTCTCTTACTCCCAAAATGTCCTCCGCAAGCATAAGAGTGACAAAAAGACAAGATAGAATTAAATTCAGATTCGGGAACACACCTTCGTATTACTTGGTCACTACCATGTTTCCATAAGTATGGATCATCCCATATGTATTGGTTACCTAACCTATTAAGTTTGTCCCTCTCAGCACGAGACAAGTTCTTTGGGATTTGTTTAGAAACTAAGTAATTGACAATATCGGCATACCATGGTTCTCCAAAGGCAATTGAGAATAGTTTCTCATCCGGGAAACTTTCACGCAATGGGATAGTCTCCTTGTCCACAGCAAGTCGGCTCAAGTGATCCGCAACGGTGTTCTCAATTCCTTTCTTGTCCTTTATTTCAATATCAAACTCTTGCAAGAGTAAAATCCACCGTATGAGCCTCGGTTTCGCCTCTTTCTTTGTAAGCAAGTACTTAAGCGCTGCATGATCAGAAAAAACAACAACTTTTGTACCAATTAAATAAGAGCGAAATTTTTCTAAAGCAAAAAAAATGGCTAATAACTCTTTTTCAGTGGTTGTGTAGTTTTGTTGAGCCTCATTTAACGTTCTAGAAGCATAATAAATAGCATGAGGAAGCTTCCCCACACGTTTCCCAAGCACCGCACCAACCGCATAGTCACTTGCATCACACATGAGCTCAAAAGGTTTACTCCAATCCGGTGGTTTAATGATAGGGGCTGAAATCAAAAGTTCTTTCAAACGATTGAATGCCGCCATACATTTTTCATCAAAGTTAAAAACCACATCTTTTTGCAATAAGTTACAAAGTGGTGATGCTATCTTGGAAAAGTCCTTGATGAATCTACGATAAAAACCTGCATGACCAAGAAAAGAGCGTATGTCCCTCACCGTAGTGGGAGGGGTTAGAGCACGAATAAGGTCTATCTTAGATTTATCAACTTCCAAGCCTTTAGAAGATATTATATGGCCTAAAACTATGCCATGAGTTACCATGAAATGGCACTTCTCCCATTTTAGCACAAGATTTGTTTCAACACATCGTTCAAGGATTAGAGACAAATTGTTCAAGCAAAGGTCAAATGAATCACCAAAGACACTAAAGTCATCCATGAACACTTCGATTATGTTTTCAACATATTCTGAAAAGATACTTACCATACACCTTTGAAAAGTAGCTGGAGCATTGCACAAGCCAAAAGGCATCCTTCTATAAGCAAAAGTACCGAAAGGACAAGTGAAACTGGTTTTCTCTTGGTCCTCCGGCGCTATCACAATCTGATTATAACCTGAATAGCCATCAAGAAAGCAATAATAAGAGTGTCCAGCTAAACGTTCAAGCATTTGATCAATAAAAGGTAATGGAAAATGATCTTTTCTAGTAGTGGCATTCAATTTTCTATAATCAATACAAACCCTCCAACCGGTTTGCACACGAGTTGGGACAAGTTCATTCTTATCATTCTCCACCACTGTCACACCTGATTTCTTTGGTACTACTTGTACCGGGCTCACCCACTTGCTATCGGATATGGGGTAGATAACACCCACTTCCAAAAGCTTGAGTATCTCCTTTTTCACAACTTCCATCATGGGAGGATTCAAACGACGTTGTGCTTCCCTTGTAGGCTTCGCATCATCCTCCAAACGAATTTTGTGCATACAAACGGCAGGGCTTATACCCTTGATATCGGCAATTGTCCATCCTATGGCCGTCTTGTACTTCCTTAGCACCCTTAGAAGTTTTTGCTCCTGTAAATCATTAAGCTCATTAGAAACAATCACATGTAACTCTTCATTATCACCCAAGTACAAGTACTTTAGGTGGTCGGGAAGAGGTTTCAATTCTAACTTTGGAGATTTAACAATTGAAGGTACAAGCTTTTCATCACTGCATGGTAAAGAAACAAAAGAGATATTATGAGTTTCCGGGCATCCTTGTAGTGAATTAAGATCACCAAGGGCTTCCTTGACTTCATTACCACACTCTACACCATTATCCATGGATGTAGTTAACACGGTTTCCAAAGCATCATCACCGTTTAATTCAAACATTTGTTGTGCCAATGTATCCATAACATCAATGGAGAAACAAGAGTGGACATCACTAGGATATCTCATCGTCTCGAAAATGTTGAAATGTATTGTTTCTCCATCAAACTCCATGGTCAACGTTCCCTTGTCCACATCAATTATGGTTTTCGCCGTTTTCATGAAGGGACGCCCAAGTAGCAATAGAAGAGACGAGTCCGGTGAACCTTCATCCATCTCTAACACACAAAAGTCCGCTGGAAATACAAGTTGATTAACCTGCACAAGAACATCCTCAACAATACCCATTGGGTAGACATTAGAGCGATCGGCTAATTGCAATATAATTTCAGCCTTTTTAAGAGGACCAAGATCAAGTGAATTATACATTGACGCCGGCATAACATTAACGGATGCACCTAAATCCAACATAGCTTTGTTAAATGTTGTGTTACCAATTGTGACGGGAATGTCAAAACTACCGGGATCCTTGCACTTAAGTGGGAGTTTGGTAGGAGCTTAAAAGTGATTATCCTACGTCTTAAACTGCAAGTGCACAGTGCCTTTGGAGACAGTGGCAAGCACAGGTCGAACCACAGAGAAATGGTGTGTGCAAGGGTGATACAAAGCTTCTTAACTGATTTCTAAGGTCTTGAAACACAACTTTAATTTGTTTTGGTTGTCGAAACGACTAGCTGAGATTGTTGTGACACTAAGCTAAGGTATTAATGAGAAAAAGATATTGAAACTGATGAATGTGTGGCACTAGGGTGATTAAACTTACCACTGAATCCTATTCTAAGGTAAACAAATTCTACTTATGCTCTTATCCTTCCCTTGAAGGTTTCAGGTGGAGATTATGTTAATTGCAATCACTAATTAACCCCTAGTATAGAGTGTCTTCTTACAGTACACTCTATCACAAGCTAATTTGCTCAACAATTAGCAAATAACCTAATACATTAAACACATTCAGAACATAAGAAGAATCATGAATTAACTTATCATAGGGTTAAGGGTTTGTTCTACACCCTAGTAGAGGTGATTAGAACATCATGCAAAGAGATAAAACTCAACTGAAATTGAATTAAAACTAAACCCTAAAACTGTGTAGAAAACTAAAAACTGACTCCCCTCTCTTTCCTCAAGAACATCATTTATATGTCACAAAACAATTCAAAAATACCAAATACGCTGACCCAAACCTCTTCCTTGCGCTGAATCGTCCATGCTTGGGTTGTTGGTGAAACCCTAGCTTCAATCATCTCAACCCTAGCTTCTAGGTTATGGTAGAAGCTATGGATGGAGATGGGTGATGCGAGGGTAGGCGAGGAGGTGGTGATGGCTGCGTGCGGGCTGACGGAGGTGGAGTGGTGGTGATGGGGGTTACCCGCCATGGTATGGGTGAAGAAGGTGAAGGTAAGGGTTCTCTGTGGAGTTGGTCGGAGAAGAAAGAGAAGATGGAAGAAGAAATGGGTTTGCTCGAGTGGGGGTATAGGTATAGGGCAATTTGTTGTGAAGCGGGTGTAGCAACGATTGATGATGAGGCTGTAGCGAGCGTTGGATGTGGCGGGTGAGATCTGAACGGCCGAGGGAGAAATGGGGCGATTTGGTGTTGAGCGGGAGCAGCGAGAACTGATGTGAGCGAAGGAGCGACCGTAGGATGTAGCTAGGCGAGATCTCAACGGCTCGGGGTGGATGGGCTCGAATCCGGGTCATGGCTAGCTCAAGCCCATGTCTTGTAGATGAGTTGCTACTTGTTGGGTTGCAACTGTCGCGCGCGCGGGCTTTGGCTTTCTACTCCATAGGCGCTTGTCTCCAATTTTCTGCTCTTTTGGCTCCTCAATTTCTCCGAGCTTTATTTATTACCAAAAAATACAAAATTAATTAGTACAAATATTTATTCTTGAAAACAAAGAAAATACAGAATTTGGGATAATATCTGATTTCTGAGCACAAAAGATGAGTAAAATGCCAATAAAAAGGTGTATAAATATGCAATATTTAGCACTCATCAAATACCCCCAAACCTGAATTTTACTTGTCCTCAAGTGAAACAGAAATTAGGAAATCCTAACTATACCCCTGTCGCAGGTCTCTCGAATGCATTTAGCGTATGCACTAAGCCTTTAAACCCCTAGGTGTCCCTAGTGGACGAGTTGTAGTCTCGTGAGGGTTTACCAGAGGTGTACCCACAAAACCTTCTCCAACTTCGTAGTGTAAGAGAGTCTCAAGCATCCAAGGAGCTATGAGGACATAGAGTTTCGCATGCTAGTAATAAGAAGTTAGAACTACCAAAGAACGCATTCTCATCCTTAAGTCTTTGAGCGAGAAGTAACCATACCATATGAAAGAATTCGGATTCGATTGTGATCATAAGCCTCGACTTCTGCCTCACCATTAGGGTTTTATGATAATTGCACTCAAAAACATCGCTTTTTTAGTCTCTCATGTGTGCAGGCAGGAATAAAGAGAGAAATCCTGCACACGTTGTAGGTAAGAAGGATAACCTTCCGAGATAATTTCTGGAGACTCCACAGAGGTTTGGACAAAAAGAATATTTTTCTGATGATCTCTAAGAAAGGAAATCAACCATTAGCAAGGATGGGAGTACTCACTTACCTTCTCACCCGATCGGCAATTAATATCACTCTCTCAGCATTCATATAAACGTCTTCAATCTTCGGTCTTCGGTCTTCAAATGTTGATGACGAACTTCTGAACTTCACAAAAACTTGACAAATAATTTTTTATTTTTTATTTTTTATTTTTTATTTTTTTAAGTTGAAGTTATAATAACTTGGTGGTAACTAGACACATAAAATAAACTACAAATTATTTTATTTTATTTTATTTTATTTTTGACATTTAGTACATGAAATGGAAATAACAATACAAATCAATTTTTCACAAACTTCATTAATTCTCATCTTCTTTTCTTTTCTTTCCTTTGTTGCACGTAAACCTTGGACTATATCAACTTTTCTTCAAATATTCTGATGATGCTCCGCTTTGCCGACGACGATGTGTTTCTATGAATCATGATGTTGTTGAGAGGGAGAGAGTGATGCTAACTGCAAATCGGTATTTAGAAGAAGTTTTCATCTTTAAACGTCACCCTCATGATTGACGGAATTAGCATTCAAGAGATCAAAAATAGTGCTGAAAGTGGTGCGAAGTTGGGTAGCTCACCATTCCTACCCGGAATTGACGTACGGTGACACACACTCTAACAGATTTTCTAGAAAGTCACAAAGAGTGAAGGTCGGTACCTCGCTTGATGTAAAATGGGTAGTCTCCACTATGGGTGATCACAATTCTACTACCGAATATCTAAACAAAGACCTAATTCGCCCTCCGGTATGGTTAAATCCAACTTTAACGCTCTAATCAACTAAGAAACCCGATTGCGTTCTCCAAGACTTCCAAGTTCTGTTATTTCGGTCGAGACTCTCTATGTAAACATAGCTAGAAGCATGCTAGTGACTCTAAAATCTCTAAAAGTTGGAGGTTTTTATGCAAGAATTTTTAGTTTTTCGATTTTTTTTTTTTTTTTTTTTTTTTTTGACATTTAGTACATGAAATGGAAATAAAAATACAAATCAATTTTTAACAAACTTCATTAATTCTCATCTTCTTTTCTTTTCTTTCTTTGTTGCATATAAACCTTGGACTATATCAACTTTTCTTCAAATATTCTCATGATGCTCCGCTTGCGACGATGATGTGTTTCTATGAATGTGTTGATGTTGTTGAGAGGGAGAGAGTGATGCTAACGCAAATCGGTATTTAGAAGAAGTTTTCATCTTTAAACGTCACCCTCAAGATTGACGGAATTAGCACTCAAGAGATCAAAAATAGTCTTTGAAAGTGGTGCGAAGTTGGGTAGCTCACCATTCCTACCCTAATTGACGTACGGTGACACACACTCTAACAACTTTTCTAGAAAGTCACAAAGAGTGAAGGTCGGTACCTCGCTTGATGTAAAATGGGTAGTCTCCACTATGGTTGATCACAATTCTACTACCGAATATCTAAACAACACCTAATTCGCCATCCCGGATGGTTAAATCCAACTTTAACGCTCTAATCAACTAAGAAACCCGATTGCGTTCTCCAAGTACTTCCAAGTTCTGTTATTTCGGTCGACTCTCTATGTAAACATAGCTAGAAGCATGCTAGTGACTCTAAAATCTCTAAAAGTTGGAGGTTTTATGCAAGAATTTTTAGTTTTTTTTTTTTTTTTTTTTTTTTTTTATACAAAGAAGTAAAACAAAAAGACTAAAAACTCTATATGCAAATCACACCCCCAAACCTAGATCAAACATTGTCCTCAATGTGTCAATGAGATACAAAGAATTTAAACAGTCACATACCAAGAGAACTATGTTGAGATGAGAAAAGGAAGAGATTACCGGATGCAAGAGGGTGTTGCTAAACCATAGAAAGATGAATGCTTTGAAAGCAAACAATCAAGAGCGCAAGACAAAAAAGATTGGTTAGCACACATCAAAAACTATGCAAAAAGAAAAGGGAAAGAGAATGGATTTTTAGTCCATATGTCTGTACACAAGTGAACTAGATCGATCCACATAGATGGGGTCTTCCAAGTCTACGGTCTCAACTTCTCCGGAAGATGCTCCGTAAAATGGTTTCATTCTCGATCATTGACTTTGAAAATGTTCTTGTTTGCTGGGTTTTCAATTTCTACACTCCATGGGGAAAAAAGTGCGTACCAAGAATGGTCCCGACCATCGAGAACGTAGCTTTCACGGAAACAAATGCAATCTAGTGTTGTACAATAAAACTTTCATCGTCCAGGGTGAAAGACTTGCGCGAATGCGCTTGTCGTGAAACACCTTCATTCTATGTTTGTACGTTTTGGCACTATCGTATGCATCATGTCTCAACTCTTCTAACTCATTGAGTTGAAGTTTCCTATGGGTACCAGCCTTATCAAGATCAAAATTCAACTTCTTCACAAACTGCCAATATGCACGGTGTTCTAACTCAACAGGTAAATGACATGCTTTCCCGTACACAAGTCCAAGGAGACATCCCAATGGGAGTCTTGTATGCGCCTATAGGCCCATAAAGCATCGTTTAAGCGTAAAGACCAATCTTTCCTAGAAGGATTGACGGTCTTCTCAAGGATATGCTTAATTTCCCTATTAGAAACTTCTACTTGGCCACGGGTTTTAGGATGGTAAGGTGTTGCGACCTTGTGAGTGATTCCATACTTGCGCACTAGTGATTCAAAGGGTCTCTTGCGAAATGACTACCTCCATCACTTGATTATTGCCCTAGGGGTTCCAAAACGGGAGAAAATGTTCTCCTTAAGAAAAGAAAGAACAACTTTATGGTCGTTGGTTTTGGATGCAATGGCCTCTACCCACTTAGAAACATAATCAACATCAACAAGAATGTATAACTTACCTTCAGAGTTAGGAAATGGACCCATGAAATCAATACCCCAAACATCAAACAGCTCAACAATCAATATGGGTTGTAAGGGCATCATGTTTCTCCTAGAGATACTTCCTAATTTCTGGCATCGGTCACAAGCAACACAAAAGCATGGCAATCCTTAAACAAGTGTTGGCCAATAGAAACCGCTTTGCAAGATCTTTGCAGCAGTTTTCTTGGCACTAAAGTGGCCTCCACATGCATGGTCATGACAGAAAAGAGATGACGTCCCTTTGTTCAGAATTGGGGACACATCTCCTAATGATTTGGTCTTGGCATTACTTAAACAAATATGGGTCATCCCAAAGGAAGTGTTTAACTTCAGCCAAGAACTTAGAACGGTCTTGTTTAGACCAATGCAAAGGCATTCTACCTGTAGCAAGGTAGTTCACAATATCAGCAAACCAAGGCATTTCACACACAAGCATCAATTGCTCATCAGGGAATGATTCCCTAATTAGCACAGATTCATCAGCAGATTCAACATTCAACCTAGACAAGTGATCAGCAACAACGTTTTTTTGACCCTTTCTTATCTCGAATTTCGAGGTCAAACTCTTGTAGCAAGAGTATCCATCGAATTAGACGAGCCTTAGCATCTTTCTTAGACAAAAGATATCTCAATGCGGCATGATCAGAATAAATGATGACCTTAGACCCTATCAAATAAGATCTAAACTTGTCTAATGCAAACACAACAGCTAGCAACTCTTTTTCAGTAGTGGAATAATTCAATTGAGCATCATTAAGTGTTTTACTAGCATAGTAGATCACATAAGGAAGTTTGTCTACTCGTTGGCCCAAAACAGCTCCTACAGCATAGTCAGACGCATCACACATAATCTCAAATGGTAATGTCCAATCAGGGGGTCTGACTATAGGGGCAGATGTAAGGAGAGCCTTCAGTTGCTCCCATGCTTCCTTACAAGCATCATCAAAGACAAATGCAACATCTTTTGCAAGAAGATTGCACAAAGGTCGTGAAATTTTACTAAAGTCTTTGATGAATCGGCGGTAAAAACCCGCATGGCCTAGAAATGATCTGATGTCCCTCACAGAACGAGGTTGAGGCAAGTTTTGAATGAGATCTACCTTGGCTTTGTCTACTTCTATGCCTTTTTCCGAGATGATATGCCCTAAAACAATGCCTGAGTTAACCATGAAATGACATTTTTCCCAATTCAAAACCAAATTCTTTTCCTTACACCTAATCAGCACACAAGTGAGGTGATGCAAACACTCATCAAAAGAAGAACCAAACACCGAAAAATCATCCATAAAAATCTCAAGAAACTTATCTACCATGTCGGAAAATATGCTCATCATGCAACGTTGAAAAGTAGCGGGTGCATTGCACATCCCAAAAGGCATACGACGATAAGCAAATGTTCCATAAGGACATGTAAATGTGGTCTTTTGTTGGTCTTCGGGTGCTATGTGAATTTGGTTGTAGCCAGAATAGCCATCTAATAAGCAGAGTGACTATGTTTTGCTAACCTTTCCAGCATTTGGTCAATGAAGGGAAGGGGAAAATGGTCTTTCTTGGTTACGTGTTCGATTTCCTATAATCAATACAAACTCGCCACCCCGTGGTCACACGGGTGGGGAACAAGTTCATTCATCTCATTTTGAACTACAGTGATGCCAGACTTTTTGGGTACTACCTGAATGGGACTGACCCACTGGCTATCAGGGACCGGGTAAATGATACCCGCATCAAGCAATTTCAAGATCTCACCCTTGACAACATCTCTCATGTTGGGGTTAAGTCTCCTTTGCATTTCCCTAGATGGTTTAGTGTTTTCCTCAAGGTTTATGTGATGCATGCAAATTATGGGACTTATACCCTTATGATCGGAGATGGTCCAACCTAAGGCTCCTTTATGTTCTTTAAGTACTTCTAAAAGTCTACTTTCCCTGTTCCGTGTCTAAACATGATGCAATAATCACAGGTAAAGTGTCGGAAGGACCTAAGAAAGCATACTTCAAGGTATCGGTAATGGTTTCAAATCAAGCTTAGGTGGTGTATCAAGAGGTGGGGCGATTTGGAATCGAGAGTGGAAGTGGTTCCACCGCATTCGCCATTTAGCAATATCCATGTGTGGGACAGATTCAAGCAAAGAGTGAATTTCACCAATGTACTTAGACTCGAGGATATCTAAGTCAAAGTTATCTAAACATGCTTGCAAAGGGTCCACTGACAAAATTTCGGGCAAAGAGTCTTGGATCGACTCTCGATCATGTTAATCTCATGCAAATCAGTATCATCACAATCAATGGGTTGTTGACTAGTGTTAAAAACATTTAGCTCTACGGTCATGTTACCAAAAGACAATTTCAACACACCATTACGACAGTTGATGATGGCATTGGACGTCGCCGGAAAGGACGTCCTAAAATCACGGGATGTGATTACTTGGGTTTTGCACGGGTTGAGTGTCTAAGACGATGAAGTCCACAGAAAGAAAAATTTATCAACCTTGATTAACACATCTTCAATAATACCACGGGGATTCTCACGGATCCGTCCGCTAACCGTAGCGTAACGGTGTGGGCTTCAGCTCCCAAGGCCCAATTGCACATACACAGAGTATGGCAATAGATTCACACCGGCTCCTAAGTCTAGTAACGCCTTTTCGACCACATGGTCACCTATGGTGCATGTAATTGTTGGACTACCCGGATCTCTAAACTTAGTTGGAATCTTGTTTTGGATTATGGAGCTCACTTGCTCGAAGGAGGAAGGCACGCTTATGCACATGAAGCTTACGCTTTTGTGTGCACAAGTCCTTCAAAAACTTAGCATAGGTGGGTATTTGTCTAATTGCTTCGAGAAATGGAATGTTTATGTTAGCTCTCTTGAACATTTCCAAAATCTCATTGTATTGGTTACCCCCCTTCTGTTGCACCAACCGTTGTGGGAATGGAGCAACAGGTACATGACTTGGCAGAGGAACATCTATATTGGTAGGACTCTTGGTTTTATCAATGGGTTCAGATTCTTTCTCTACAGTAGATGTTTTCTGCGGTGTTGTGTGTACTGGTGGGTCTGATGTAGACTCGCTTGACAGTGGTACACCTACATGGTTCTCAACAACTCTACCACTTCGGAGAGTGGTGATGGCATTCGCTTGACTATGTGAAGGTTCATTGCGGGTAGAGGAGCCCGCTTTGAAACACATTCTTTGGATTTTGTTGGGGTTGACTAGGAAGTTTTCCTTTTTCTCTCTCATTCAATGCATCACGATTTGACCCATTTTAAGATCTAGACTTGTGAGACGTTGGTCGGTGGTTTTCCTCAAGTTTTGTAAGATTTTGGGTTAACATAACGACACGCCTTCAAAGCTAGTCTTTTTCTCTACGAGGTACCGAGGGTGTGGTTGTACTTGGGGGTTTCTAGGATATGAGTATCCTTGGTTGTTATTTGTTGGTCCCCTTGTCTTGGTCCCTTGGACCATGAGAAGTTAGGGTGATTCCTCCACCCCGGGTTGTAGGTTTGAGAATAAGGGTTGTTCTCTTGCCTATGGTATAATGCATTGGCTTGCTCGGCTTTGGACTCTTGAAATGCATGCAAGTCCTGGACAACTGTCCACTAAGTGGTCATAACTATGGCATGCGGCACAAGTGGCCATTTCAATTTGGTCACGGAGAGTAGGGGCATTAGATTTTACATTCTTTTCCAACTCAAGCACTTCTATTCTCCGGGCCAAAGATGCCATTTTTGCATTTCCCTCAAAGTCGACTCGATTCTATGAACATTTTGTGCAGGGGGTAGTCCGTTTCGGTTCTCGGATGGACTCCCATTGTTGAGTCTTTTCAGCGACTTCGATTAGAAAAGTCCAAGCGTCATCAGCACTCTTGTCAATAAATGCACCATTGCACATTGACTCGACTGTGGTACGGGTTCTAACATCTAGACCCTCATACAATATTTGCACGAGTCTCCATTTTTCAAAACCGTGGTGGGGACATTGGAGTAGTAATTCATTGAATCTCTCCAAGTACTTTGCTAGAGTTTCGTCTTCTAATTGCACAAAACCATTTAGACTTTGGCGAATTGTCGCCGTCTTATGGTTTGGGAAAAACTTTTTGAAAAACTCTTTTGTGAGGTCATCCCAGGTTCTAATGGATTGTGGTTGTAGGGCATGAAGCCAAGACTTGGCTTTGTCTTTTAGAGAAAAAGGAAACAATCTCAATTTGAGGGACTCCTCTGTCATTTGGTTAAAACGCAGAGTCCCACAAATATCCTCAAAGTCTCTCACGTGATGGTAGGGGTTCTCGATTGACCCCTCTAAACACGGGTAGCATGTGAATGGTGCTTGCTTTCAGTTCAAACCGACAAGCATCGGTGTGAGAATGATGCAAGAGGGATGGCTTGCCCTAGTTGGGTACATGTAGTCCTTGAGACTACGAGGTTGGTTAAGTTCCTCACCCATGATTTCTGTTTCAGATAGGTCTGGGCTTGGGCTTTCTGTTGAAGAACTGGGTATGCTTACGATTTCGTCCGGACGGATTCTAACTAGTCGATTTGTTTGGTCTCTAAAAGACACAATCATAGCCTAGCTAGCGCATCTAGCATGTTAACATACAATCAAGTTCAACACAGAAAAGCAAAACTCAAAGATGACCCACTAATACAAGACTCAAGCCCAAAAGATGGCTTTTTTATGTTGTAAGGCCCAGCTGATTGGGTGGTTATTAGCCCAGTTTATGTGGGCTCGGTTTTGTTGCACGACCCGGGGTTATGTGGTTAGGGTTTGGTTCTATGCACAGCCCAAAGCAGCCTCACGGCCCGATTTTAGCAGAGCCCAGCGATGTGAGCTGAAGGTTGACGTACAGAGCCCAGGTACACAGGTGCAAGTTATGTGGGCTTAGTTGTTTGCAGCCCAGGTATGAGGGTTTCTGTTTACACAGATTCTCAAAAAAAATTCACAGCACAATGGTTGGTTTATGTGCTCAGACAACACAGAGCAATACAAGACAGCCTAGGTTGGCAGCTCAAGCAAAGCTTGTACACAAAGACAACCTAGGTACAAGACAAGTAATGTCTTTGGTTGGTTTTGCACAAAGACAAAAGCAAGTGCACAAACTTGAGTACAACTTGTACACAACAGACGACTTGGTTTCTCAGAATCACAAATTGGTAGCGAGACAAAGACACACTAATCACAAACTCACACAAAATTGACACATCCACGGCTTGGGTTCTATTAGATCAAAGAATCGGCTAAGGTTGATGATTGCACAGATTGGAAAAGAAATTTTTGTGAGGTGCACACGGTATGGGATGTGCTCACTCAATGGTGAAGCATGTGCTAGGGTGTGTATTTTGAAAATCAACAAGTTACTGCTAATGCTATTCTATTCAACAACTCACTCAGGCACCACAAGATCACACAAAAGTTATAGATGCAGGTACACAGATATAGCTAAAGCAAGGTGCACAGATGTAAATAGCATCAGAAGCACAATTTCAAGATTATTGCTACAGATGGCTGGTGAATCAGCAAATATCAAAGCTTGCACTTAACAACATGCTCCGATTAGCAAATGCACAGATGCACATATGAGCCAATGGATGACAGAGTCAACAGGGTCACAGGATTGCTATTCAAACTCACAGCTACGAAATGGAGAATGCACACAGCATCAATTTCAGGTGTAAGCAACACCTAGCAGGGAAGCTAGTTATCAGGCAATTATATTTCAAATGTAATACAGGTTCAAACACAATGACACTCAGTCTATTTCCAGTTATGCACAGGTTATGGTTTCTCAGCTAGCATGTGGCAGGCTTGCAGCTACAGCTAACTTGGTTTTCCAAGTTGTGACTCAAAACTTGCAGCTTCAGGGGACTAGCAAGTTGACAGGTCTGTCATGCACTCAGGGTGTAATGGCTCACAGGGTTTAGGCACAAGGTGAACAAGTAAGCATATTATATTCTTCATTCATTCATTCATGTAAGCAAGGTTGAGAAGATGATACCACCAGTATCAAACTGGGTTTAGGCTAATCCACTCATTGCTTTGCTCCTTTCTCCTCTTCCTTGGTTGCACAGCCCACAGCAAGCACCTGTTACTCAAGAGTGAGTTTTAGTTTTCAATGTTGCACAATTTAAAGCAAGAGAGCCCTACTAAGCAACAGCATTAAGGATCTCGCTGCAAATGATCTCGCTTGAAATTACAACTAACTAAGGTGCATGATTTATGGACAGATGGATTAGCTAAGTTATGAAGACAACAGCAAGAAAATTGAACTGAGGGAAAAACAACAAGATAAAAAGCTATGCAAAAGAAACTTTGAGACAAAATTTACAGCTAAGAAGTGACAGGTTAAATTACAGACACTCTAATCTAAACAAAACTTATGTTAACACAAGGGAAAGTTCACAAAAGTACTAGGGCAGGGCAAATGAGAATACAGATGCAACTGATGGAGTAAATGGAGAAAGATGTAAAGATGCAACACGGGGCAAATGAGAATACGAGATGGAGTATGGGTTAAAAAGTACACAACTAAGTTACTCTAAGACAGGGCAATGATGCAAGTGATTAAAAGCAAAAATTAAAGCATATATGTACAAGAATAAACTGAAATGCAGTAAAGAAAACACTATGAACTACACAACACACTACCAGTTCCCCGGCAGCGGCGCCAAAAACTTGGTAGGTCTGTAAAAGAGGATTTCCTACGTCTTAAACTGCAAGTGCACAGTGCCTTTGGAGACAGTGGCAAGCACATGTCGAACCACGAGAAAATGGTGTGTGCAAGGGTGATACAAAGCTTCCTAACTGATTTCTAAGGTCTTGAAACACAACTTTAATTTGTTTTGGTTGTCGAAACGACTAGCTGAGATTGTTGTGACACTAAGCTAAGGTATTAATGAGAAAAAGATATTGGAACTGATGAATGTGTGGCACTAGGGTGATTAAACTTACCACTGAATCCTATTCTAAGGTAAACAAATTCTACTTATGCTCTTATCCTTCCCTTGAAGGTTTCTGGGTGGAGATTATGTTAATTGCGAGTCACTAATTAACCCCTAGTATAGAGTGTCTTCTTACAGTACACTCTATCACAAGCTAATTTGCTCAACAATTAGCAAATAACCTAATTCATTAAACACATTCAGAACATAAGAAGAATCATGAATTAACTTATCATAGGGTTAAGGATTTGTTCTACACCCTAGTAGAGGTGATTAGAACATCATGCAAAGAGATAAAACTCAACTGAAATTGAATTAAAACTAAACCCTAAAACTGTGTAGAAAACTAAAAACTGACCCCCCTCTCTTTCCTCAAGACATCCTTTTATAACTCACAGAACAATTCGAAAATCAAAAATACACTGACCCAAACCTCTTCCTTGCGCTGAATCGTCCATGCTTGGGTTGTTGGTGAAACCCTAGCTTCAATCATCTCAACCCTAGCTTCTAGGTTATGGTAGAAGCTATGGATGGAGATGGGTGATGCGAGGGTAGCTGAGGAGGTGGTGATGGCTCTGGTGTGGCTGACAGAGGTGGAGTGGTGGTGATGGGGGTTCTGCCATGGTATGGGTGAAGAAGGTGAAGGTAAGGGTTCTCTGTGGAGTTGGTCGGAGAAGAAAGAGAAGATGGAAGAAGAAATGGTTTTGGTCGATGGGTGTATAGGTATAGGGGATTTTGGTGTGAGGCAGGCACAGCGAAGATTGATGAGCATGGTGGGGCGAGCGTTGGATGCGGCTGGGGTAGATCTGAACGGCTCAGGGAGAGACGGAGTGATTTGATGTTGAGCGGGAGCATCGAGAAATGATGTGAGTGATGGAGCGACCGTAGGATGCAGCTGGGCGAGATCTCAACGGCTTGGAGTGGACGGGCTCGGATCCCGGTCATGGTCTTGGCTCTTGGGCCCATGTCTTGTAAATGGTTTGCTACTTGTTGGGTGCAACCGCGCGGGAGCTTTGGCTTTCTACTCCATAGACGCTTGTCTCCAATTCTTTGCTCTTTTGGCTCCTCAATTTCTCCGAGCTTTATTTATTACCTAAAAACACAAAATTAATTAATACAAATATTTATTCTTGAAAACAAAGAAAACACAGAATCTGGGATAATATCTGATTCTTGAGCACAAAAGATGAGTTAAATGTCAATAAAAAGGTGTATAAATATGCATTATTTTGCACTCATCATGAAGCGTTTGTGCAAGTATAGAAGATTGCTTGGAGATTGCACCATTCCGCTCCTGGGTAGGTTTAGGCTTTCCCTTACTATGTATAGCAACATATTGCATAATCTCAACAGCTCTCATCTGACCGTAACTAATAGCCTTTTGCACATGCCAGAAATATGACGTCAAACCTAGCTCTCCCTTCTAATAGGCTACGATAGTTTCCGTCAAATATATGAAGAATGCTAACTTAACTTCATTGTACATCGCAACCCAGTAAATGAAAATGTTCACAGACCTTCTAGAGACTGTAAACATTGCAACTAAAATCTTGAAACTCTCTACGCTACAAGGCAAGACAACATGTTTCAACCTAGCGCAATTGTTCCACACAGGTCAAAGGACAAACATTGTGCATCTAAATTTCGAGTTTTCCAACCAGCATTCATAAGGAACAAGTCACAAAGAACCCTAACACCAGGATCTAGTGTAGAATATTATGTTACTTTCAATGTTGATTGTGATTCCGTAACATCATTCTCAATAATAACTCCAACTTCAGATGCATTATGAGCATGTACAGTTGTACTTCTAGGTCGTTGAAGAAAAATATGTAGAAGGTATGTCATCAAGGAATGTCTTGAGAATGGTAGTCTTCAAGGCAGTTGAACTCGTCTCTTCTATCGGGAAGGACCCTAGGACAAACTTCCTTGATTGTCGGATGTCAACCTTTGAGGTGCCAAAGATGAGAAGAAGTGAACCAGTGAAGGATTTTTGCATCTGAATAATGATTGTATCCTGGGTGTGCCTTTTCGTTAGCATCTGAGCACCAATATAATGAGTAAATCCGAAACTTACCTCAACTCACACGGTCTGTTAGTAGACCGAAAAACATCTTGTTGTTTCTTAGAAAAATAACCATAACGTAACATCTTCCGAACTGGGAATAAAAATTTTTGTTTCTGAGATGCATACCTGCAACGAGTAGCATCGGTATATCTTCTTCCACTTTAGAAAAGATTATTCCCATGATTGTTGTCATCACGGATGAAGTAGAATGAGTAGCATCTCCACTTATTTTTCTTCTCCTTAAGGTTTTATACAGCACTATTACAAGCCAATGAGGCTTTCTTGGAATCTCATATATTCCGTTAATAATTTCAGTTGACTTAGGTTGGGTGATCACTCGAATAGTCTTATATGGCCTAGTAGAATGAACAACAATTTTTTGTTGGTTCTCAACAGAAATAATAACAACAACCGAACATGTTCCCAACTGGGAACCAACATTTTTGTTTCCGAGATGTGCACCTGCGGCTAACATCATCTGGAAACCTTCAGATAACTCTTTTGTCGTGATTGTTGTTGTTGAGCATGGAGTTGACTGAGCAGTAGCGTCTATTTTAATTGTTCTTCTCTCTAAGGATCCACACATCAAACACATAGCCACAAACCAAGGGGGTTTTCGTATGATCTCATACTCTTGGCTGGGAACACAATGTTGACTTGGAGAAGTTTCTTCAATTTCACGTACTTTGAATGAAGATTCTTTGTAGTTACTAATCCAGTTTAAGGAGTTCAAACGAGAACCTGAATTCGAAGCAGTAATTGAGTGCAAGTAACCATCAGATAGGGGTTTAACTTGTATAATCTTGTTAATAGAACCTTCAAATATTGAATCCTTACTCAGGCAGACAGTTAAAACATCTTAGAAGCATGAATAAGAAGAAACATACTTTTCCAGATCACCAAAATCCTCTAGCTCTTTTATTATAATTATTTTTCTTCTCGTATTATCGATGCCTAGACATTCAACATCGTCACATGGATCCTTCGGCAGTGAATTGGAGATCTCATGTACCCTTGTCGAAATATCATGGATGACTGAGGGAGAACCATGATTACCAGATTGCCTTAAGAAATATTTTAGCACCCCTTTACTGATAGTAAAATTCCTTTGTGTCAGATCATTAATATTTACTTCCGAACTATCAGTAACCTTCAACTTGGTGATAAGATTTCGGCTTGGAATCTTCTTAAGTGCTTTATAATGAGCCTGCTCACCATCCTTCAAAGACATAATCCTTAGATCTAGTAAATATTGCGAACACCCATCCCAGCGAACAATGTATTTCGACTGCTTCTATAACTTGAATTGTTTAGGCCATAAACCAGGAAAATTCAAAAACTTCATATAACAACTGATGTTATGAAAGTTTATCCTTAGCATAACAAAATCAATAGTGGTAGAAACATCAACAATCTCAAAACTTGGAGGTGGATTCTTGAGGGAAATATCAGGTTTCTCTTGAATATGCACATTCTTAGGGATAGAAACAGTGATTGGAACGGAAAAATCGATGATTGTGGGCTGCTCGATTTCAACGATACTAGAACTTTCTATATTGTCGTTGTTTTCTTCTTCTTCTAAGATAGGTACTTGTGAAATAATCTCATCGAATGTTGTTCTAATGTCTTCCAAAAGTTTTTCTTTAAAAAGAGCAATAATATCATCTAATTCTTTCCAAAAATCTGACTCTTTTTGCTCAATGCTATGTTGTAGTGGTGTTTGTTTATGTAATCCCACTAAACGAAGCAATTTATTACCATGACGAATATCAAAACTATGCATACTTTGATTATACACAGCGCTTAAACTCGATATCCAGGGTTCGCCCAACAACACATGACAATTATTCATAGAAGATAGTTCACAATAAGCAAAACTGCAATAATTACCTTCGTGGAAGCTAAAATCAAGATAACCGCCAAATAAATCCCATTCGCCGCAATTCTTTTTCCTGAAGTAATTTGCTTCTCCAATAGATATATAGTTTTTCGGACTTGATGGATCAAGAATAAAGTCAGTGATCATTCCATCTACTATGAAAGTAGTACGAAATTCCTTTTCCATAACTAAGAACTTGAAAATTAAGGCACTCAATAGAGGCTCTTAACCGTGTATAGAAACAAAGCCAAGAAACTCAAAAATAGAGAATCTCAATCGTGTCTCTGATGCCACTTGACGTAGCTGAAGCGTATGATTTGGATCAAAGATCCGATAAAATAAAAACTAGTGTGACTCACAAAAGTGATAAGAAAATAAAGATAAAAATAAAAGATAAGTTTGATATTAATCAAATAATAATGTTGGTTGTAGAATTGTATATCTCTACTATGCCTTCTTATATAGGCTTCAAGGATTCTAAATATAATTAGGACTAGAAAAGGAAATCAAACCAAACTAGGAAACACACTAAAACTAGGAAGGGAAATCCTAAATAAAAAAATATGATAGGAAGTTCTAAGAAGAACTATAATAGGAAATAGAGAACTTGTGAGTAGGATGTCCTACATCAGAAACTCAGTTGCTAGCAATAGCATGGTAGTTGTTTGAAAGATTCACCCTCGCAATTTATCATTACTGAATCACTTTCTTTTTATTTTTGCAGTTACATATTTCTCTAAAGTGATTTGGTGGGATCCTAATACTGTCGTGGATGTTGTAGCAAGGTAATCATTGGTTGAGTATATAAAAGCCCCATAGACAACTGTCTTACACTCATATTAAGGAATATCAGAGAGAGTTAAATTTTTCCAATTCTACCCATATTAATACCTTTTTAAAAAAATTAAATGACCTGGTTTTTAGTTTCTAGATTCTAGGGAAAGTTACCAATCACATTGTAATTTACTTGGGATGTAACAAATTTTTATAAATTAAAGTATACATCTTCCATGGGAAATATTTAAAAATTTGAGTAATTATTTATGTGTTGATTACGATGAGAATATATGCTCTGGTGTGATTCCAAAGAAAGGGTAAATCAGAGAGAATTTGGGGAATATACTAAAGTTCTCATCTATTTTGGAACATAAAATAAACCCTAAAACATCAAGTAAAGTGGAACGGAGGGAGTATAAGGCTCCTCTTCATTTATCGACATTAATAAATGATAGGTCCGAATTTTGGACTAATCATAGTCGATAAAAACAAAAACCTATCATCACTATATAGCAAGTCAAAAAGACTATTGATGAGGTTCTCAACACTTGGATAGCAAGTATGTGTGAAACGTTGTCCTTGTATCCGTCGCCTAAACAAGCGTGGAATGCAGGATCCAAGGCAACTATCATGTACTTGCTAAAGGGAAACATGCGCTTAGAGAATCTAATCATGTGGTCAAGTTAAATTGGTGCTTCTCCAAACTATTGCGCTATAAATAAGAATCCTTTGACGACATTCATACAAGTATTGTGGGTAACATCTTTCACTTTAGCCAACATTTGCACGCTTCACTTTTCTATTTCCATTTTCTTATCTATCCATGTGATTTCAGTACGCGAGTGTTGTGAAAAATGTTACAACAAGTACGATGACTATCTTAGTAGAGTTTTGCAATCAAGTTGAACGCCACACATAAGTAATTACTTGTGTGTGATGATTGGAATGTATGTGGGATGTTTGCAGCTAAAGAACTTATGCAAGCTAATTATTTGGCTTACTACTTTTTGTCTATCCTTAGTGGTTCTCGCAAGGCGAGAAATTGGAGTAGGTTTTGTGGGTATACCTCTTGTAAACCCTCACGAGACTATAACTCGTCCACTAGGGACACCTAGGGATTTAAAGGCTTGTTATACATGCTAAGTGTAACCGCTTTCTCAACGACATGGAGTTGTTGTATTTAGGATTAGTTTTATTTAGTTTGCTCGAGGACTCGCAAAATCTAAGTATGGGGGAATTTGATAAATGCATAATTCATATGATTTTAGTGTCCATTCCATACTTGTTTTAGCTATTATTCTTGCATGTATTCATATTATTACTCTTGTTTTCTCTTATTTGCCTCTATTAGGTGAATCATTCAAAAAGAAACTACAAAGTTCTGAAAAGAGCTAGGAAGAGAAGTATTCCAAGTATCCAAGTGCCTAAGTTCAAGAGAAGTGGAACAAGTGCGACGAAAAGGAGCAATTATGCTCAAAATCAATAGAAGGGCCAAAGATCGATCTTAACTCATTCAAATTAATGATCTCTCATTATCATCTTGAATATAATTGAAAGAGGAAAAGAATGCAAAAAGAATGAGGTCAGTCCGGGTTCGAATGAAGAAGTTGTGGCCAAAACGAGTTTTTATCGAATACCGAAGACAATAAAGTATGCAAACGGGTACGCATACTTTAATTCCGAAAATTTTTGATTGATTTTGTAGTATGCATACGGGTATGCATACTTAGCAAGTAGGAAAACGTGTATGCATACCTTGGAAGACCTAAGGTCACGTTTGGAGTCGTTATTTCATATTTGTGGGTCGGGTTCTTGAACCGAACTAAATACGTGAAGGCCAAGCAATGTAAACCTATAAAAGGAGGTATTAGGTCATGAATGAATTATCATCAAGGGATCATGAAATTATAAGTATTGGAGAGAAGAAATATCACACGGATCGAAAGCTAGGGTTTCAGAGTGGCTCTTCAATCGTAACGATATCTCTAAACTTTTCTCATATGTATAACATGGATGTTTCTACATCCATGAGTAGCTAAACACCTATTGATTGAGGAATAATTCTAAGTTGTAAACAAGATTTGAGTTATTATATTAATGTACTTTGAATTTCTTCATATGATTATCATTTGTTTATACTATAATGAATATTTATGATTGATTGATAGATTGTTTAGGTGGCCAACTAAATTGATTTGTTGATTCAATCTATTGCTAGTATTGAGTTTTTTTTTTTTTTTTTTGCATAAAACACACGATGGCATTAACAAAGAAATGAATTACAAACATCCAATAGGTACTCTTTCCTCAACAAAGTGTTCAAAAAGGGAGGAAAATGAGACCAAAGACCCTTAAGACTATCACTCCTAGCTCGACGTGCAAGTCGGTCCGTTATACGATTGTTCAGGCGCTTAACATACACAATTTTAAAAGAAAAAGACTTGGATAAAGAACTCCGACATTGTTCTAAAAGATCCCTATTCCGCCATTCTATATTACACCTGGCTCCATTAACAAAATGCACCAATTGGAGACAGCCACTAACAAAGACAACTTTGGAGAGATTCATCTCTTCTGCCCAAGAGATTGCCAAAATTAGAGCAGCAGCTTCAGCACCTACTGCATCTGAAATCAATCCAAAGTCACCTCTCGAACTTCTTATATTTCCTGCACAGTCACACCAGATGACACCCAAACCCATGTTAAACTCTTTAAAGGAGCCATCAACGAACATGAAATAATCCACCTCAGAAGAAAGGATCTTGTTGTCACTAAAATGAACAGAAGAACTACATTGAGGATCAATATAAGAGTTAATCATTCTCTTAGTATTAATAATAACTCGAGGCAAGTCAATCGAAATATGTCTGAAGAGAACATCACATCTTAACTTCCAAATACACCACATTACAATAGCGCCAATAGAAGGCCAATTTGATAGGTGTTGTAAAACACCTAATTTTATATTCTAGTATTTATGCTTTCTTTACTATTACCCTTGACAATTGCATCTCTTATATTTAGTTTTGAGTTATTAGGTGCAATGGAGTCCTTGAGAGCAAAAAGAAGGTGAAAACGTTCATTTGGAGCGAGAACGACAAAAGATGAAGCGATGTGGTGAAAGAATGAGGTACATTCCGGCGTCGCATGAGAAAGTTATGAGCAAAATCATTGATTAAGCTTGTCAGTTTCCCAGAACTGACAGTACATGTAAAGGGGTGCCATTTCAGTTGGCCCATATCTAGTACTACATGGGTGGCTATATCACTCTCATTTCCTACCCTTAAACCTAAAATTCAGAGAAATCATTTTCTCTTATTTTCATCCTTCCTATCTTATCTCGAAACCGAGAGGTTGGTGGCCAGTGTGTCCGAGAGTGAGTTATTCGGGAGACGGGTTTGAATCGAGAAGTTGAAGACGATGCGGCTAACTCGAGAAGATGATGAAACCCATGAAATTAAGTTAGGGTTTGAGATGAAATTGATCTTGGTGGTGATTTGATGGAGATCCAACTGTGTTGAGAAGATGGAATCGAAATTAGGGTTTTCTGAGATTTCAAACGGAGAAATTGTAGATGAGATTTGAGTTCTCAAGTGTATAAGAAAGATGGGTTTTGGTTAGAAGAAAAAGGAAAGCAAAAGTGGTGGTTTCTGCCAATGAAGCTGATATTTAAACTGAGTTGAATCGAGAATGGGTATTGAATTCGAATTGGGTGTTGGAAGATAAGAACAGTGCTGCTACCAATTGGTTTGTAGATGGCAGGTGGTCTTGAGCAATTGGTGTTGGTGGATTGCAAATGGTAGCTGTGATTGGTAAGTTATAGGGGTTTGTGTTGGTTGGAGATGGATGCCATGAAGACAGTAGTGGTGACTGAGGTGCAAGGAACTGAATTGGTGCTGGTAGTTGCATTTGAGCAAGAAAAACACAGGGTATGAGTTGTTGCTGTCGAGATCTACAGGGGTTGAACTGCAAGAATGGTTGCACTCTCAGGTGGTGTTGTGTATGCTGGAATTTCAGGGAAGTTTGTTTGGCTGCTGCTGGGAAGTTTAGTCCGGAATTGGAGATGGTTGCTGTGCTCAAGTCGAAATTGCTGTTGTTGATTGATTGAGAAAACAAGACAAGAAAATGGGTTTATGAAGGTTGCAGGTGGCACCTGGAGTTGGAATTATGAAGCAATGAAGCTGGGGTTGTTAGAGAGTCTTCATGAGACAAGTTGCAGGTGAATAGAATTGCGGGCTTGAGCTGAGAACTGGTGCTCAGCTAGATGTATGTTAGGATGTTAACATTGCAGGTTACAAGAAATGGGATGTGAACTGATATGCGCAAAAATTGTTGAGTTTGTGCATGAATGCATTGGTAGTGCACATGAGCCATGAGGCTGATGTTATGGGGTCTTTAATGGCTTGAGATGATGGTGCTTGAAGTGGTTGTTGCCATTAGTTCCGGGGGAGATGATTATGAGATAGTGAAGAGAAGATTCACTGGAAATGGAGTGTCAAAATTGTTGAGGGTTTGCCGTTGAGCAATATCAATAACTTAGAGGGATGTTGGCTGTTGTCGATTGAGGTTACAGGGAATGGGTTGAGTTCTGTGTTGGTGATGGGATTGTTGTGTTGGTGAAATTGCAGGTGCAGACCAATTTGGAGTTGCAGCTGCAGTTATAGGCTTATGAAGCTTGTTGGTGGATGTTTACTTAAGTCTAGACAATGAAACCGAAGTTATGAAGCTTGGGATGGTTAAGCTAGAACTGGAATTACAATGAATGCTGTCAGGTTGAAGTCTGAGATTGAGGGAGGAATAAGAAAAGAAGCTGGTACCGATGGTTATGGAGTTGGCTCTGAGATGGATCTGTAGAATGAATTACAATTTACCCAACTCGGTGGCAGTGGTGGTGTTAACCGTTGTTGGCGGTGTTTGCGAGTGCGAGTCGATGGCCGAGTTGTGTATGAGTAATAAGGAGATGGCATGGAGGTGAGGCTCGGATGGTCATATTACAAGGATTGCAGGTCATCTAAAGATTCGATGGAATTGTGTGTTTTGCGGCTAAAAGTGAAGAATCTGATGTTGAATTGGAGAGAATGGAAGAGCCAAGATGGCTGCAAAGTTATGCACAGCCAAGATGGCTGGCTAAGGAGTTATTAAGCACAATTTTGGTGCAGCACAGCTCTGGTATGTGCAATGGCCTGAGCCAAGACAACTCAGCTTAATCAGCCAAGTCAGTGACTAACTCACACTCGACTAAATTGCTTGACCGAATTCACTCGATTGACCCGACCGAGTTGACTCATTGACCGGTGGCCAAGGTGGACTTTACCGTCACCCGAGATATTTTCCGGCCAATTTCGACCACAATACCGATTTCCCTAACGAATATTTTTTGGGACATATTTTCACATGGGTTTTCCTCACACATGGGCTTGGTGGACTTCTATCTATTGGACCCTTGGGGCTTGACCTAGTTTTGGAAGAGAGGAAAAGCTACAAAAAGGAAAAGTCTTCTACAACTTTGGGAAATCACGTATTTTTCTACTTGGAGTTTTGGAGAGAGCGGCGACTAGGGTTTGCTTTCGTATATTTTTCATCTTCTTCATTATTTTATTTTGATTATTGAATATGATGAACCCAAAAGCTATGAGTAGCTAAATAATTATTATTGGTTATGGGATAAAGTGGATTTCACAACATGTTATATGATTCAATGAATTAGTTTTGTCTCAATAAGTTATTGTTTTTGATTCATGGTTTATATTGTCATATGATTTGAATACTTGTTAGGTTGAGTCCGGAATCAATCCGATTTGCATTCATCTTTAGAGCTATATTAGGGTTTTCAATACGAAGAGTTGTTTATCCCTGATTCTAAGTAGCATAATTGTGGGTAGTGCTTGTAGTGATGTATCCTACTAGTCACAAGTGAATCATAACTTTTGTTAAAACGGATTAGTGCTTTTACACGTTCGTTTGCATTGATTAGTCTTATTCCATAGAACTTATTGCTTTTAGGGAGTTAAATCTAATTGTGCTTTTACACTTTAGGTTGCTTTCTAGGAAGAATTCACATATGCATCTTTTAATGTGGTTGTGATGAAATCAGGGAATTAGCGGGATATACTTGCGATCAAGGTATCCTAGGACTTTTAGTAAATGAGAGATTAAAATACCAATTCTAATCGTTGATGAAAATACATGTTTGTGAATGATACTATCCCGTGACCAATATCTTCTCCTTATTGATTATTCAAATTATTTTATTGCTTTAGATAAAACAAAAAATCCCCCTTGGTTACTAAGAAACTAAAATTCTATAACAACAAAAGCCTCTCTGTGGGAACGAACTATTTCTTATCACATACTATATTTATATCTAGTTTAGTGAGAAAGTGAAATTATATTTGCACGGCTGAGAACCGGTCAAATTATGGCGCCGCTGCCGGGGAGGCATACGGCTTGTTATTAAGTTTTTAGTTTCTTTTTACAATTTCTGCTTTTATCTTTGCTTTTTGTTTCTTGTCTTGTTTCTCACTTGTTTGCGAGAATTGTTTTCAGGTACCTAATCCCTGGCTTCTAAAGATTGGAATTATCCAAGGTGCGGGATAGTTACTCGAAGAGGCACAATACTCCAACCAAGTCAAGACACAACAGAAGGTCAAGAGTTAAAAGTGGAAGAAGAGTTACAAATAGAAGGAGAACAAGAGATTCCAATCGTAGACGAACCAAAAGTTGAAGAAGAAGAAGCAATGGGTGATGCAAATCGTACACTCAAGGACTTGGCTTCTCATAGGATTGATACACAACAGGGGTGTATTCAAACAAACTCTACTTTTGAGATCAAGCCGGGGTTGCTTAGAGAATTACCAAAGTTCCATGGCATGGTGAATGAATACCCAAACAAGCATCTTATGGACTTCCACACCATTGTCATGGCCATGCTTCCAGCGGATGTTGAGGCGGATGGTGCAATGTTAAAAGTTTTTCGTTTCTCTTTGATGGATATTGCTAAGGATTGGTTGTACTATTTACCTTCCGGAAGTGTCACGACATGGAATGGGCTGAAGAAACTCTATTTAGAGAGATATTTTCCTGCATCAAAGGCTACTCAAATTCGCAAGGAGATTTGTGGGATGAAGCAAAATGTGGGAGAATCTTTATATGAATGTTGGGAACGATACAAGAGATTGGTGGCAAGCTTCCTTAACCACCAATTCAGTGATGCTATGATCATCCAATACTTCTATGAAGGACTCCAATCAAGTGATAGGAATCTTCTTGACGCTGCGGGTGGTGGTGCACTAGTGAACAAGACGGTGGCACAAGCTAGAGAGTTGATTGAAAACATGGCAGCGAACTCACAACAATTCTTGATTCGTGGTTCGGATGTGCTTCTAAGAAGAGTGAATGAAGTGAGCGAGGTTGAGGAACTTCGTCAACAAATGGATAACATGTCAGCAATGATGCAACAAGTTGCGGCCAAGCGGTTATACCAAGTTCTCCTCAATGTTATGAAGATGAGCAAGCTAATGCGGTCTTTCCAAATCAACAAAGACGGTATGATCCCTACTCCAACACTTACAATCCGGGATGGAGAGATCACCCCAATTTTAGCTATGCCAACAAGAAAGGTGCAATCCAACAACCTACTTTCAACCGTCCGAGTGGATTTCAACCACAACAACAACAATTTCAGCAACCACAAGCACAATAATCAATGCAAAATCAATGCAAAATCAAGATTCAAACAATGATGCAAGGCATTTCCACCATGTTTAAAGAAAGTCAACAGGAAACTAAGAGTGCTATCAAAGAGTTGCAAACACAATGGGCTCCATGGCTATTGAGTTGAACCAATTGAAGGCACAAAATAGTGGGAAACTCCCTTCTCAACCTATTAACCCAAAAGAAGGTGTCAATGCTATTACGTTGAGAAGTGGTACACAACTTGTGCAACCCGAGGTTATTGATTCGGGCAAGGTGGAAACACCAAAGGAACATGTTTTGGAGGAGAAGAATGAGGATTCTCCCCAAACTTCTGAGGTACCTATTCCTAACTCTAAAACTCCGGTTTCTACTTATGTTCCTCCTCTACCTTTCCCTCACAGATTTGCAAGTTCTAAGAAGGCGGAACTAGAAAAGGAGTTTTAGACGTTCTAAAGAAGATCCATGTGAACATACCACTCATTGATGCGATCAAGCAAGTTCCAAAGTATGCAAAGGTGTTGAAGGACTTGTGCTCCAATAAGCAAAGGCTCAAAGGTAATGAAGTGCTTAGTGTGGGGAGAATGCTTCGGCAATCTTACAACACAAACTCCCACTTAAGTGCAAGGATCCCGGTAGTTTTGACATTCCCGTCACAATTGGTAACACAACATTTAACAAAGCTATGTTGGATTTAGGTGCATCCGTTAATGTTATGCCTGCATAAATGTATAATTCACTTGATCTTGGTCCTCTTAAAAAGGCTGAAATTGTATTGCAATTAGCCGATCGCAATAATGTCTACCCAATGGGTATTGTTGAGGATGTTCTTGTGTAGGTTAATCAACTTGTCTTTCCAGCTGACTTTTGTGTGTTAGAGATGAATGAAGGGTCACCGGACTCGTCTCTTCCATTGCTACTTGGGCGTCCCTTCATGAAAACGGCGAAAACCATTATTGATGTAGACAAGGGAACGCTAACTATGGATTTTGATGGAGAAATACATTTTCGAGACGATGAGATATCCTAGTGATGTCCACTCTTGTTTCTCAATTGATGTTATGGATACATTGGCACAACAAATGTTTGAATTAAATGGTGATGACGCTTTGGAAACCGTGTTAACTACATCCATGGATAATGGTGTAGAGTGTGTTAATGAAGTCAAGGAAGCCCTTGGTGATCTTAATTCACTACAAGGATGCCCAGAAACTCATAATATCTCTTTTATTTCTTTACCATGCATTGATGAAAAGCTTGTACCTTCAATTGTTAAATCTCCAAAGTTAGAATTGAAACCTCTTCCCGATCACCTAAAGTACTTGTACTTGGGTGATAATGAATAGTTACCTGTGATTGTGTCTAACAATCTTAGTAATTTACAGGAGCAAAAACTTCTAAGGGTGCTAAGGAAGTACAAGACGGCCATAGGATGGACAATTGCCGATATCAAGGGTATAAGCCCTGCCATTTGTATGCACAAAATCCGTTTGGAGGACGATGCAAAGCCTACAAGGGAAGCGCAACGTCGTTTGAACCCTCCCATGATGGAAGTTGTGAAAAAGGAGATACTAAAGCTTTTGGAAGTGAGTGTTATCTACCCCGTATCCGATAGAAAGTGGGTGAGCCCTAGACAAGTAGTACCAAAGAAATCAGTGTGACGGTGGTGGAGAATGATAAGAACGAACTTGTCCCAACTCGTGTGCAAACCGGTTGGAGGGTTTGTATTGATTACAGGAAATTAAATGCCACCACTAGGAAAGATCATTTTCCATTGCCTTTGCGCCGGAGGACCAAGAGAAAACTACTTTCACTTGTCCTTTCGGTACTTTTGCTTATAGAAGGATTCCTTTTGGCTTATGCAATGCTCCGGCCTATCTTTCAAAGGTGTATGGTAAGTATCTTCTCGAAATATGTTGAAAACATAATCGAAGTGTTCATGGACGATTTTAGTGTCTTTGGTGATTCATTTGACCTTTGCTTGAACAACTTGTCTCTAATCCTTGAACGATGTGTTGAAACAAATCTTGTGTCTGAATTGGGAGAAGTGCCATTTTATGGTAACTCATGGCATAGTTTTAGGCCATATAATATCTTCTAAAGGCTTGGAAGTCGATAAATCTAAGATAGACCTTATTCGTGCTCTAACCCCTCCCACTACGGTGAGGGAGATACGTTCTTTTCTTGGTCATGCAGGTTTTTATCATAGATTCATAAAGGATTTTTCCAAGATAGCATCACCACTTTGCAACTTATTGCAAAAAGATGTGGTTTTTAACTTTGATGAAAAGTGTGTGGCGGCATTCAATCTTTTGAAAGAACTTTTGATTTCAGCCCCTATCATTAAACCACCGGATTGGAGCAAGCCTTTTGAGCTCATGTGTGATGCAAGTGATTATGCGGTTGGTGCGGTGCTTGGGCAACGTGTGGGGAAGATACCTCATGCTATTTATTATGCTTCTAGAACGTTAAATGAGGCCCAACAAAACTACACAACCACTGAAAAGAGTTGTTAGCCATTGTTTTTGCTTTGGAAAAGTTTCGCTCTTATCTAATTGGTACAAAAGTTGTTGTCTTTTCTGATCATGCAGCACTTAGGTACTTGCTAATGAAGAAAGAAGCGAAACCGAGGATCATACGATGGATTTTGCTCTTGCAAGAGTTTGATATTTAAATCAAAGACAAGAAAGGAATTGAGAACACCGTTGCGGATCACTTGAGCCGTCTTGCTGTGGACAAGGAAGCTATCCCATTGCGTGAGAGTTTTCCGGATGAGCAACTATTCTCAATTGCCTTTGGAGAACCATGGTATGCCGATATTGTCACTTACTTGGTGTCTAAACAAATCCCAAAGAACTTGTCTCGTGCTGAGAGGGACAAACTTAAGAAGTTAGGAAACCAATACATATGGGATGATACATACTTATGGAAACATTGTAGTGACCAAGTAATAAGAAGGTGCGTTCCCGAATCTGAATTTAATTCTATCTTGTCTTTTTGTCACTCCTATGCTTGTAGAGGACATTTTGGGAGTAAGAGAACCGCTCACAAGGTACTTGAAAGTGGTTTTTATTGGCCAACCTTGTTTAAGGATGCACATATATTTTGTACAACTTGTGATAGGTGTCAAAGAACAGGCAATCTAGGTGCCCGAAATCAAATGCCACAAACTCTTATTCAATTTATTGAAGTTTTTGATGTATGGGATATTGATTTTATGGGTCCTTTTGTCAACTCCCATGGGAATTTTTATATCTTACTTGTTGTTGATTATGTCTCTAAATGGGTGGAATCTAAGGCCACCCCAACTAATGATTCTAAAGTGGTTTCAGATTTTGTGCAAGCTAATATTTTTGCAAGGTTTGGAATTCCAAGAGCTATAATTAGCGATGGGGGTTCTCACTTCAAAAACAGGATATTACAAAGATTGTTGAAGAAGTAAAATGTGTCGCACAAGATTGCAACACCTTATCATCCCCAAACAAATGGAAAAGCCGAGGTTTCTAAACGGGAGGTGAAATCCATACTAAAGAAGACGGTGAACCCAACAAGGAAAGATTGGAGCATGCGACTTAATGATGGTTTGTGGGCTTATAGAACCGCATACAAGAAACCTATCGGGATATCTCCCTTTAGTCTTGTGTATGGTAAACCTTGTCATTTACCCGTTGAAATTGAGCATAAGGCGTTTTGGGCTATTATGCAATGAAATATGGAGATGGATGGGGCTGGAAAGCAAAGGAAGTTACAACTCCAAGAGCGAGAGGAGCTTCGCAATGATTCATTTGAAAGCTCACGCATTTATAAGGAAAAGACGAAAGCATTTCATGATAACATGTGTTGATGGTGGATTTTCATTTAAGGTTAAAATTGTAAAAGCCAGAAAATTATGCGCTAATATCTTGTAAAAGATAAAGCCATTAATAAGTGTTGGATACTCCTTCACTTTACTAATTCACCTAGAACGGAGCATGTGGCAACAATCCCATTCTGTGAATTAAATATACAAAATTTATCCAGGTTGGAGCATGTGGCAACAATCCCATATACCCTGTGAATTTATAGCATTATTAATTAATGCGTAAGCGACCTTGTATTTCTTGTACTCATTATCGTTACGGCATGACGATCGAGTGTTTCTCTCAACAGAGCAACACGAACCTCCAAGCATTATAATGAAAGCATGTACGAAATACCCGTACACAGCTGCAACTCTCAAGTGTTATACTAGCCCGATTGAGCAACTCTCGGTGTTATACTAGCCCGATTGAGTATCCGGGACCGTCCGCATCGATGCGGATATGATCTCAATCATCCAAATTCACCAGCATGATTGGATGGCTCAGATCAATTCCATAACCCCCAAGAAGGTATGGAATATTCACTACCGAACCAACGCGGGCCCCGCATGGTCGGCCTCCCCAAAATATTGGCCTAGCTTGCCAAAACGTCCAAACCAGAGCGTATGGACGGGAAAACCCTAAATTAGGGTTTGCGGCATATTACTTGTGTCGCAAAACAGTCTCAACCATCCATCTTCGCAGGTATAGATTGAGGGTGTAGATGTAGATTCAAAGGGCCCGAGCATGTCAACACAATCACCGTGGGCTCCGCCTACATACCGACCATCGGTCAGACCAACCATGGTTGGTTATCCCACCTCGTGACGCGAATAAAGCATGGTCGCACGACCATGAAACCCAAATTAGGGTTTTGAGCATCACAAGCGTCCATCTTCTCCCGCACGAATGGAGGGTCCCAGATTAGATTAAGGTGTCCGGTCATACCAAAGATGACCACCGTAGGCCCGTCTATCCCCTCACCCGATCGGCCAAGGCATATCATGCCCGGCTATCCCAAAACGCGTCCAAACTTGCGTGGTCACACTTCCCAAATTGCAAATCGATCTCACCACTCAACTTCACCACGATTTGAGTGGCTTAGATAACGTTTTCATGGGACAGTCAAGTATAGGCGTGAATACCAGCCTACCACCTACATGCCGGACGGATTGGGCAAGACCGACCAAGCTTGGTCGTCTTGAAACGCGCGCCCGAAGTAGGCATGATGCGCGGCTTTTGCGGCACCCGGATTTACGGGAAAAATCGATCTCAACCACTCCTCTTTGCCAGGTCAAATTGAGTGGCCTAGATCGCACCTTCATGGGACAGTGAGGTACGGACGTGTACACCGGCATGCCAGTCTACACGCATGCCAGTCGGTCCTTACAAAACCCTTCCCATGCTTGGTTTCGACCAAGTCAAGAGTGATTCTTGCGCACCTCTTCAAAACCCTAATTCCATCAACGGTGGCATGAGATGAGTGTCTCAAAGATCATCTCGTCCGTCCAACTTTACCGGCTTGGTTATACAACCCTGGTCATGAGTTAATTGGTCAGTGAGGCGTCATAGTGATCACCACCCATCACTTTACCACACCATAATGCGCACTCGCATAAAAATACACACGATACTTCACGAGTATCAATTTCTGAATAACGCAGTTATTCAATTTAGCATTACATGCTACCTTTTGTGGGTACCACGAGCCCCACATTCCACATCAATCGTGTCACAAATCTGGGATACATATCGGGGTATTGGTCCGGCGGTTTACGCGTGCAACGTGCAACGCGCCATCACAAGAACGTGTCAGGAAGTCATGGACGGTTAGAGATGACAGGAGAAGTGGGCAAGACTGGTCATGTAACACCAACACACAACTCCACTACTCCATCACTCCACTTCCTCCACTTCCCACGAGAGACGTGAATAAGGCTCAAATGACTTGTATAAATAGGTTCTCCTCCCTATTTTCCAAACAGGAGAAACAACACAAGTCCAGACGAGACAGAAACCAAGTGTTAATACAAGAGCGTATTCAAACACCCAGAGCCTGCTTGCATCAATCGTAAGCCTCCGCTCACCTTCTCGTTATAAGTCATAAGTGTAGGATCCAAATATCGCAACAACAACACACTTGCGGAATCTTCATTAACAACGTCGCGAAGCCGTCGCAAAGTGATTTCGAAATGACATAACAAATGAAGATAACGTAAACATGAAGAAAGTGCGTGGATCTTGCGAGAATTAGAGTGTCTGCATGAGATTTAACATTTATACTCTTGCGAGGATGTCGCAAGGTAAATCCGAAATTAAGGGAAATATTAGTTGTACATGAGTGTCATCCACTATGTAAATACTATATAAAGAGGAGAGCAGGAGAGAGAAAGGGAGATAGACATTTTTTAGGAAAGAGGTATTATTTTAGGAGAGAGATATTATTTTAGGAGAGAAAAATTATTTTAGGGAGAGATATTTTTTAGAGAGAGATTTATTTTCTTTATCATCTTCTCCCCCTAAAATTAGATCTAGAGCTCTACAAAATATCCATTAATGGAGATTGTAAATCTAATTCTTATGTAACCTCAAAAATCATAGTGAAGAACCATGGATGTAGATCACATTGATCGAACCATGTAAAAATCCTTGTGTCCATTTTATAATTTTAGCATTTTTATCTTCATTTTCATATCAAATAAGTTTAGATCTAGAAATTATTATCAAGATATAGTGAGGGGTGTAGTGTGGGATTTCCCGCAACTACATATGCGCTAGAAACAGGGACCTAATCTTGTTGGTTCAAGAAAGTTTAGAAAAATTGACTACTGTTGGTGACGAATTCAATTGGATCTATAAACTTTAAGGAGAAAACACCGTCAACAATTCAAAGACATGAAAAGAGGAAGAGAAAAAAAAATAAAAAAAAATAGGTTCTTTGTGATGAAATTCAAGGAAGAAAGCTAATTTTTTAATGGAAGATTTCATATTCGGGAAAAAGAAAAAGGCAAATTGTTGAAGGAAATAAAGGAAGAATGAAGAAAAGGATAAGAACAAAACGCGCCGTGATTTTTATCACAAACGAAACTTCATTATGAGATGGTTTGAGTTGGAGCGAAGAAGCTTGATGTCGCAAGATCAAATCTCGCCACGGTCATATTTTTCACATTTTTTCTACAGCTAGAGAGGAGAAAAAAAGAATAAGAGGTGGTTACATGCGAATCTTCGCAAACGAAACCGGCACAGATGGTCGGGATTAGGAGTATGGGTTAGAGCTCGCGTGATCAATTCTCGCAAAGCACAATATTTTTCACACTTTTTTGGAACTGTTGAAAAGAAAGGAAGAATAATAGAGTGGCAATATGGTCTATCGCAAAACAGCAACACAGATGGTTATGCGCGAGGTATACTAGGTGGATGTCGCGAGTTCAACCTCACATCACTCATATTTTCCATATATTTTTTCCCGAACGGTAAAGGGTGGATGAACTCAAGTACTGACATTATGTGTTTCTTTCACAAACAAAGAGCTAGCACAATTGGTCACCGGCGAAGAGTATAAACATAAGGTCGCGGGTTCGAGTCTTTCCCTTTGCATAGAATTTTTGTCAATTTTTTCCTTGAGTATCAAAGGGTAAATATAAGTCATGTATTAGCATTCTCGCGATCCTTTCGCACAAGAGGGATAGCACAATTGGTCACGAGCGAACATGAGGAGCTTAAGGTCGCGGGTTCGAATCCCACCTTCCGCATATTTTGAACTTATAAGAGCGAAGAAATGGAGTAAAGTTATAGTATTGTATGTTTCTTTCGCAAGCACAAATAGCCCGGATGGTCGGCGGTGAAGAGAAGGAGTTTGATGTCTAGAGTTCGAATCTCCCCATTCGCAAAGATTTTTGCACTTCGCAAATGTTTACCTTGCGAACGTTCGCGAGCATGAACACTTCGCGGATGTTCGTTTACTTCATGCAAATGTTTACTTCGCACGATCTTTGATAATCTCGCAAGGACATCTCGCAAGAAGAAAGTAGGTGATTATTTCGCAGGAACACTTCGCAGAGGCAAGGCTAGCACAGTTGGTTAGGAGGCATGAATGGAAGCAGAAGGTCGCGGGATCAATTTTTGCTTCTCGCATATTTATTTTTGTTATGCGAAATTTCGCACGGATTTTGCCTATTTCGCAAAGAAGAAAATTGATGATTATCTCGCAAATTAATTTCGCAAGAGAGGGTTAGAACAGTTGGTATGATGCGAGAATATGCAAGAGGCAGGTCAAGGGTTCAAATCTCATTTCTCACACTTCTTTTTGCTGCGAGATAACTATATTTTGTGCGACGTTTATACATTTCAAGGATGCTAGCTTCGCAAGCAAATCATATACTTTGCAAGAGACAACAACAACAACAGCGAATCACATAAAAGCTAAGTACCACTTTCTTTGAACATTTTACTTTTACAGGAAATAAAAGATTTTTGATTTGATTAAAAAAAAAAAAAATCAAAATTACAAAGATTTCAAAGAGTTCAAAATTATAAAGAATTACTAAGATTTCAAAGATTTCTAAATTACAAAGATCTTAAAGATTTCAAAGATTTGAGAAAAATCTTGCAGATTAATTTATATATTTTTCTTGAATATTTACTTTACTTAAAATGATATGATATTATGAGAATGAATGAAAGGACAGAAATGAAAGAATGAGTGAAGGAAGTGACAAAAATGAAGGAATGGATGAAAGGATGAATGAAAGAATGAAGACATGCGATAATTTCGCAAAGATAATGGAAATGCGATAACTTCGCAAAGATAATGAGAAGAGAAAATCAAAAATGAATGATTGAATGAATTGACAAAAATGATTGAGTGAGTGAATGGGACGAACCTTTATGGCGTACACCTAGTTCGCGAATGATATTTCGTAAGAGGCAAATGTAAGACCTAAAGTGCGTCATATAAGGGTATCTCTTGACATGGCTCGGTGAAAAGGTTACACCGCTCCCGGAACTTTCTAGTCATGGAGATTTGGGGCCCATGAAAGCCTATCCTGGGAGAGATACCTTGGATTTCCAACTATATATATAAGGTTATACCCCAGTTGGACGCCCGAGGTATCTTCCAAGGAGTCGCCGTATGACCAAGGCGCCGAGGTACACGGTTGAGTCAAGAGTGCGGGGAGCATGGAACTTCCTTACCACTCTTGACAAGTCTTGGCACATGCTTTCGGCCCGAAGAAAACTCCACTTAGGTGCGGTCTCGTAACCATAAGCCCTATAGGTATAAGGGATAAGAGGTCAAAAACAACTGCTTGCTGTTAAGACCGGATGGGAGGAGCTAGTCTTGTATGGCGATGTACGCCTCCTTGAAGGGGCAACCAGGGAGATGATAAGGGCGACACCCTCCATTAGGGAGAGTGTCAAAAGACAAGCAATGTCATGGGACTTCAAATTCGCGAGAATTTCTAGACTGTCATATTGTCGCAAGAAAAACATCCTGCAGAGGCAAAAATACTAAAGAAATGATAAGACAAGATCAATGGGTCTTTACATGAAAGTGTAACGACGTCCTACGATTTTGTCGCAAGACGGCAATGTCATGGGGGCTTATGTTCGCAAGAATATTTAGGCCTGTCATATTGTCGCAAAAAATGAGGGGTGGCAAAATGAGACCTTTAACTAGGAAGGCAAAATAAGACCACACAAGATAATGGGTCTTTACATGAAAGTGTAAAGACATCCTGCGATTTTGTCGCAATGACAAATCAAGCGAAACATCTGCGAGATTATGCTTAATCTTCCATTTGCATACAAATAACGAGGCAAGTATGGAAATGAAACGAGGCAAAAAAAATAACATACATTTAATATTATGATCATATTATTATGCGATACTAATAGTGCACGAATAAGAAAAGATGAAGCACAAGTAAGAATTTGCGAGGAACAATAAATACGCAAAGATGAATGCATATACTAGAGACAAAATCAGAGAAATGAAGAATGGAAGCGATTTAAAGCTACATCAATTTTAAAGCCGCAAAATGAGCTAAGTAACACAAACATTAGCTATACACTGCAGTAGATAAGCATTCTCATCATACAAGCATCATACTCGAATCATGAAAGCATCGCATAAGCATTTCATGGCATAAACATCACATACACATTTCCTAACATAATCATTAAATAAACATTATATTCGAACAAGTATTTTACAGAATTTCGCAGAATTATTCAAAAACTTCGCAGAGATATTCAGAATTTTGCAGAATTATTAAGAATTTCGCAGAATGCAATTATTTCACAAGATAAGATAAGCAACTTGAAGAGATTATACTATCGCATGAGCACAAAGCATGAGACAGAGGAAAAATAAGAATGCAAAAACAATTTGCTCAATCAACACTTTCTCAAGGATTCTACCCTCATAGATAAAGAACAGAGGCAACTATGGATAACCAAGAAAACATTTTATGTTCTTCATCTTCTTGGCAAGAATCATTTCCAAAGTGGATGTTCACTAGTGAATAGCAAGAATCTTCACCAAAAATGGAGTAATAATTTCGCATGAATAGAGGCAATACTTACTACTCTTATTCAAGGATAAATACTTCTTATATTTCGAGGATTAATACTTCTTATACTTCATACTTCTAATTTCGCATGATTAGTTCGCAATACTTCTTATTCGCAATCAAGGACGGATACTTCTTCAAAGATACTTCATACTTAGCATACTTCAAGAGATGATACTTCTTATTTATTTCGCAAAGCTTCGGAACTTCGCAAAAGAATAGAGGCAAGTATGTACTTTTCAAGTCCAGTATTCTTTCGCTCGTTCCTTCAGCAACAAATATCAAAGATACTACAACAATGATTTTTCTTAAAGATCGCTCTTCAAGCAATATTCAAGAAAAAAGAGGCAAGATGTAGGATCCAAATATCGCAACAACAACACACTTGCGGAATCTTCATTAACAACGTCGCGAAGCCGTCGCAAAGTGATTTCAGAAATGACATAAAAAATAAAGATAACGTAAACATGAAGAAAGTGCGAGGATCTTGCGAGAATTAGAGTGTCTGCGAGATTTAACATTTATACTCTTGCGAGGATGTCGCAAGGTAAATCCGAAATTAAGGGAAATATTAGTTGTACATGAGTTGTCATCCACTATGTAAATACTATATAAAGAGGAGAGCAGGAGAGAGAAAGGGAGATAGACATTTTTTAGGAAAGAGGTATTATTTTAGGAGAGAGATATTATTTTAGGAGAGAAAAATTATTTTAGGGAGAGATATTTTTTAGAGAGAGATTTATTTTCTTTATCATCTTCTCCCCCCTAAAATTATATCTAGAGCTCTACAAAATATCCATTAATGGAGATTGTAAATCTAATTCTTATGTAACCTCAAAAATCATAGTGAAGAACCATGGATGTAGATCACATTGATCGAACCATGTAAAAAATCCTTGTGTCCATTTTATAATTTTAGCATTTTTATCTTCATTTTCATATCAAATAAGTTTAGATCTAGAAATTATTATCAAGATATAGTGAGGGGTGTAGTGTGGGATTTCCTGCAACTACAATAAGCAAGCCAACACCTTCACAATCTCAACACCTTCTTCGCTTCCCTCCCTAAGATCAACCCCATCTCCTTCACTTTGTGACCGAAACAAGTCTGGAACGACCATTTCTTGGTTTAGGCCGGACTTGCACAGATTGATTTCCGAATCTACAAGCACTCACCGCGCAGTGCATTTGTTTAGGGTTTAGATTCATTCCTCATCCACACACCCCAAATTACTAAATCCGGCAAGAATAGTTTTCACCCATAAACAATTGTCAACCACAGCGGGAGGTTAATCTCTCGGTTGTAAAGTCAATTTCTTCAAAATCCGAATCAATTTTATCAATTTCAAAAAAGGGTAGATCTTAGGACCAATTCAATCATCAATTCATTTCAAGATGGTAGAACTCGGTGCGGATCAAGAATCAATTCGATGGAGCTAGTGTGGATAACACTCCCGGTGTCGATGTACTGTCGGTGGAGCTACCGTGGTCAATACATCTTATGGAGCCGTCACTTCTACCACCACGTGCCGGCGTAGAAAGGAGATGTTCCGGTAAGTGTAACACCTCCCATCACGAGATCCAGAGCAGCCGCAAATCCCAAAGATCTCATCAAGTGTAACACCTCTCCGTAGTCACCAGAGCAACAACTTCCACTCCTTCATCAGGACGAGGAGCCGGAGGGACGAGAGGAGGACCATCCCCCATTACCATTGCAGACTTGAAGGAGAAGCAGGAAGTTCTTGCTAAGACTCAAACGAATATGGCCGCAACTCAAAAAGAGGTACTCACTTTTCTTAAGACATTAACTGATCGATTGCCACAAGAGCCGCGACAGCCCCTGGAGCAAAAAAGGAACGCATTCAACGCACCGGAGAAGGTATTTCAGCGGCGCGGACCTCCATGGACAAAGAAGCGACATCGAGATATGAGCGGTCCTGTTATGGAGAGACTCTACACTCGGGACCGATCTCACAACGATCTTCCTCAAGTCAATAGTTTCGGTATGAACCGAGGTCGATGGATCGGGAAGCGGTAGTGGAAAGTTTATGCAATCAATTCACACCTCTCGAAGAATCAGCGCGGAGACGTTTTGCTGCAATCAACCGCAGGAAGGTCACGGCCGTGCCCTACATGTCACCGTACACATCAAGGATTCGAGTTCAAGACGACCCTTATCTACACAGCGTCTTCGAATGTGATTACTCTCAAGACTCTCGGGACATACAAGGTTCTCCTGTGCAAGGTCGTAGGGAAGCCTACCACAATGACAGAGACTTCGAGGGAAACCAAACCAAAGACATATAGGAGAAGCTCCGCGGAAAGAATCAGACAAGTTCATTGCGTCCCACTCCCCACGTGGGCATCAATTTAGGAAGAAGACCGGCTTGCATCATTGAGGGCTAAAACCCACGATGCATCTTTGCTGACGAAGCATTCTTCTCCATCCTGTGAAGCCACGACCCACGTTCACACGAAGAGGGAACGAACTTTTTGTGGCGAGTCGTGACCAAAATGGGAAAACGGTATACCGACATTGCCATTATCAATTAGCGAGGAGAATGTTACCCAGTCTCTCCACCCAATGGAATGCTACAATAGCAACGAACCACGAGAACAAGTGCTAGATGCTCCACAACAGCTGCAAGATGGCACCAACTCCACAACTGATGAGATTGAAATCGTTGAGGAATGTCCTAGGCATATCTCTATCAGCTCAACCTTGTGTACGAATAAACGCACGAAGATCGTGGAACTTCTCAAAGAGTACCAGGACATATTCGCTTGGAGATATGAAGAAATGTCGGATTTAGATGAAAATTGGTCACCCATCATCTACATGTCATACCTGGATCCAAGTCGGTTAAACAGTTGTAGTTCAGACACGAGGAAAATGGATAGATCAGGTGCTGCGTAGACTTCAGAGACTTGAACAGTCTTTGCTCCAAAAACGATCCTCCTCTACCTAGCATCGACATGTTAGTAGATGCAACTAGCGGACACGGCATGTTCTCCTCCATGGATGGATGTAGCGGCTACAACCAGATAAGGATGTACGAGCATGATGCAAGTAACATAGCTTTTCGAACTCCTCTCGGAAATTTTTATTATACCATACTGCCATTTGTTTTAAAGAATGCCGGTGCAACGTATCAACGCTCTATGACGGCAATCTTCCACTGGAGCCGATACCTCAAGGGAGCAGCCTCAAGAAGATAACGATGTCCACACGTCATATCGAGCAAGATTCGGGCGAGTCACTCTATCAGACACTGGTCGAAAAAGATCCGGGCGAGTCACTTTATCAGACAGTGGTACATGTCGATCATGCTATGTTGGAGTATCCGCGCTTTTGGTCATCCTCTGGAGATGTTGAACGCTCATCTACAACAACATATGCCCTGATAGAAAGAACCAGGCATGCCGTTAATGAAGAGCCTCATAATGTTTGTAGGGGCATATATCTCACCAACGAAGCGATACAACCTTCAACCTTACGTAGCGGTTCCACGAAGAAGCGAAGAAGAAAACCACCGAGATACAACATCATGCGCGTCCGTCAACTCCAACTCCAGTACCACATGCACGACTCCCACAATGATGAAACAATGTCCAAGATATTCCATATCTAGCTCGACAACAACCACTACGAACAAACCATGTAAACCACGCTTGGGGACCGAGGCTCGGCGCATGAAGTTCCTTCACCGTCGATCAAGGAATTCTTGAACATGAGAGATATGGTCAGTCAAGAAGCATGGAATTCGCAAGGGTAAATCGAATCAAGAGGGAAACACTTCAACACTCCCTCTAGAGAAGGCGCTTCAATGGTCTATTCAAGAGCGCCTCAACGCTCCCCTCCGGGACCCACGTTCGCTTCGCCGAATCCTTGTTCAACGCTCTCTCCAGGATCCACCTCCACCAGAAACCACTTTAACATCCTTATTATTCAACGTCTCATCCATCCTTCATAAGAACCCAGTGGAGTATGGCAAATCTTGAAGTCGATAGGAGAAGGCGGATATTCGTTTCTCCGGAGACAAAATCTCATCACAAGTGCTGAAGAAGAAGACGGATCAGCTTCCATATTTTCTGAACCGGAGAGCAGGACTATCTTGTGAGAAGGATGTCTTCTAACGTTTGGAAAAGACGAGGTGAACAACTCATCATCGATGTTCGGCATTTCATTGAAACTGTCAACACTTCCTGACTTGGCACCAGCATTATCTCCGGAAGACATCCCAACAGGAATTCTTTTCTTCATTCCACAATGAAATAAAAGACAGGAGTTAAAACGTGTATAAAAAGCGCATGAGATGTGTAGTAACGCGCGACAAGACACAACTCACGTTGGAATGCACAAAGCTGGGATTGGGTCCAAACACCGGCTCAAGTTTCAAGTCCGGTATTGGTTTCAAGTCCGGTATTGGTTTCAAGTCTGGTATTACCCAAGTTTTAAGTCCGGTATTGGTTTCAAGTCTGGTATTACTCAAGTTTCAAGTCCGGTATGGGTTTCAAGTCCGGTATTGGTTTCATGTCCGGTATTGGTTTCAAGTTCGGTATTGCTCAAGTTTCAAGACCAGTATTGATCAAGTCACAAGTCCGTTATTGATCAAGTTTCAAGTCTGGTATTGATCAAGTCACAATTTCGGTATTGCTCAAGTTTTAAGACCGGTACTGATCAAGTCACAAGTCCGGTATTGCTCAAGTTTCAAGTCTGGTGTTGGTCAAGGGCACAAGGCTGGTATTGCTCAAGTCACAAGGCTGGTATTGCTCATGTCACAAGGCTGGTATTGCTCAAGTCGCAAAGGATGGTGTTAATCAGGACATAAGGCCGGTATAATAGGCGCACACAGCAAGGCCGGTTTCAGTCGAAGCACAGGGCCGACGTTTGAAGCATGTACACAGTGGACCCACGTTCAACCGAAGCAGACACAAACAAGCCCACGTTCGATCAAGCAGGCGCATGATGAGTCCCACGGTTAAGCGAAGTAGGCGGGCCCACATGCCTATCAAACAGGTGAAACAGGGTGACGTTTGGTCAAAGCATATACATGGTGGGGTCCACATCCATTCGAGGTTATATGCACGGTTTTCTATGGGAAGAGAAGATACAAGTTCTATTCCCTTCTTGGCTCAAATACCCGAAAGAGAAAACCGGTCCCACCAAGGTCGTCATCACACCTGGATTACTCGCACGAACGAAGCAGGCGCAGCAGTCCGTCGATTAGGCACAACCCCACGATCGAGCGAAGCAGGCGCAATAGCCCCTCGACCTAATCAGTCGTAACATTCCATCGAAGCATGCAAGACCGACATCATGCTAGGGGAACACTCGCTTGGACGCCTCTTGAACGTGACATGCTCCAAGGACAGGATGACCCGTCTCTCCTGGTAACATCTAACTTTGTCTCACAAGCTTTTTCTTTACTCACACCATCTCATGCCTACCCCACAATGGTGTAACCATTACGTGCTAGGCGCGAGGACTTAATGTTGATGGTGGATTTTCATTTAAGGTTAAAATTGTAAAAGCCAGAAAAGTATGCGCTAACATCTTGTAAAAGATAAAGCCATTAATAAGTGTTGGATACTCCTTCACTTTAATAATTCACCTAGAACGGAGCATGTGGCGACAATCCCATTATGTGAATTAAATATACAAAATTTATCCAGGTTGGAGCATGTGGCAACAATCCCATATACCCTGTGAATTTATAGCTTTATTAATTAATGCGTAAGCAGCCTTGTATTTCCTGTACTCATTATCGGTGCGGCATGATGACCGAGTGTTGCTCTCAGCAGAGCAACACGAACCTCCAAGCATTATAATGAAAGCATGTACAAAATACCTGTATAGGCTGCAACTCTTGGTGTGTTATACTAGCCCGATTGAGCAACTCTCGATGTGTTATACTAGCCCGATTGAGTATCCGGACTGTCCACATCAGTCTGGATATGATCTCGATCATCCAAATTCACCAGCATGATTGGATGGCTCAGATCAATTCCATAACCCCCAGCGGGTATGGAATATTCACTACCGAACCAACGCGGCCCCGCATGGTAGGCCTCCCCAAAATATTGGCCTAGCTTGCCAAAACGTCCAAACCAGAGCGTATGGAAGGGAAAACCCTAAATTAGGGTTTACGACATATTACATGTGTCGCAAAACAGTCTCAACCATCCATCTTCGCAGGTATAGATGGAGGGTGTAGATGTAGATTCAAAGGGCCTAAGGCATGTCAACACAATCACCGTGGGCCCGCCTACATACCCGACCAATCGGTCGGGACCAACCATGGTTGGTTATCCCAATTAAATACGCCGAATAAAGCATGGTCGCACGGCCGTGAAACCCAAATTAGGGTTTTGAGCATCACGAGCGTCCATCTTCTCCGGCACGAATGGAGGGTCCCAGATTAGATTAAGCGTGTCCGGGTCATACCCGCAGCATGACCACCGTGGGCCCGTCTATCCCCTCACCCGATCGGCCAAGGCATATCCGATAGACACATTTTTTGTGTCCGAATTGTCCTCAGTCTTTGGTATTGTTGGAACTCGATTTTTGTACTAATATTGTGTTTTTATGCATTTTTAGGTATTTTTGGAAATAAATATTTTTGGAAAAATCGGCTCGAAAAGTTGCGCGGAACACCCCGGAGGACATTTGATATTCGGACTCTCGTCTTTGGATAAGGGGTAACCCGATTTGCTAAGGGCACCCCCAAGGAGGCACCCGTTATTCGCACCCCGAACAGGGATAGGGGACTTCATCTTCTCCATTTCAAAATTCGAAATTGGCGGGAAAAGCTTGGTTTCACGGGCGGGAATTAGGGTTGCGAATTTGGAGCTCTTCCCGTGAGACTAAAGGGCAAATTGATTGGGTATCTTCCTTTGGGCCTAACAGGGCTGGTATAGGTCTTGGTTTCGATCCAAATTGGTTGTAATTTCCATGAGAAGAAAATCGGGGCAGCACACGCGGAGGAGATATTCACGAGATTTCGCGAGCAACGAGAGGTGTTTGCACGTATCGGCGAGATCCTAACAACTCTATGGAGTGTGAAGGAGTTAAATATAGCAATTTGGAGGCTTTAAAACGCGTGGAGAGATCAAAAATCGAGATTATTTCCTAAAACAGGCCATGAAGAATATTGAGAATTATTTGACGTTATGGCGATATATATCGAGGCTGTTGGGTTATAAATAGTGGGGGAGATAGCATAGAACAAAGACGGAGAGTTTGGGAGGATTTGATGCCGCTACAAGAGCCGGAAAATCAAGTTTCGGAGAATCGAGTTCTGCTGATGCATCCGTGAAGAACGTGAAGAACAGGACTCTCAAAAACAGTCATTTTGCAACAGTGAAAAGGACTACCGAACGTGGGTCGCAGCTGTAGTAACAGCCGCAGTTCATATCTATCGTAGTCTGTAACAGAGTTTGCAACAACTATAACTGTTGCAAACCCGATTTTCATCATTTCTCTTTTTGTGCATCATTTGTAAACCATTTTTGAGCATAAATAAATTCTTTGAGAGGGTTTTCAACATGATGAGCGGCTAAAATACCCGATGGATCGAGGCAACGGAGGAAACTATTCACTCATGCTTGATTGGTAATTTCTTTTATAATTTCTTTAATTATTTATTTTATTTAATTCACTACTAGGATCAACATAAAGAAAAAATTGGTTTTCTTAATTAGTTGTGAATCAATTCGATGTGTTATGCTTAGAATCAATTCTTTGATAATTCATGCTTAGGGATTACAATTTAATGTTTGGACACCATATAGATTAATAGTGAATTAACGAGAAAAACAATTTAACAATAATTCTTGAAATATCATTATAAACCAATCAATTAGGAGGAATAGTGGAATCCGGAGCCTTGGTCTATTTTTAAATCTTGAAATCACTTTTTTTATTAAGTTTTATTTGTTTTTAAGTTTTATAATTCTAAAATCTTTTGCTTTCACAAGTCTCAACGAACCTTATTACTACAACATTATTGAGTCACATCAATTTTTGGCGCCGCCGACGCGGACTTGTCTTTAGGCTAGAGTTTTTAGATTTTCTTTTAGTTTTTTTTTTATTTATTTTTTTGTTCTTCTTTACGTTTTTGGGTTTTTGTCTTTCCTTTCAGATTTTGGGATTTGGAGCGAAAGAAATATTTGCCAAAGCTTTTGGTGGATACTTAAAGATTTGGAGTTAAAGACAAAGCGAAAGGAGCAAAAGAAGAAGAATTTTTTTTTTTTTTTTTTTATAAAAGAGAGAAAAAAAAAAAGAGGCATTTTTATTTATTTTTTTAGATATTTTTATTTTTTTTAGACTTTCCTTTTCTTTTACTTTTTGGACTTGGACATTTGGACATTCGGACATTCCTAATTTTTTAAACCCTACGGAAGGGTAGTATTAAATATCAAACTGTTTTTTGAGAGAAGGGACGGTGATTACGATATCACCTCGGCCCCTCGGGTTCGTACATGACATAGGAGTCGTGGCCCGAGTCGACTACAACGGTTCATCCCGTCCAGTACGGGAGGTAAGTTTGTCGAAACACTCGCGAATCCCCAGCGATTCTTGTCTTCCTTCGTGTGAATATATGTTGAGGACTTGAAAACGGCTGTTTTAAATTCCTAGTAAAGGGCAAGGACTGGCCATATAAGATAAGGGTTCGGATTTCATCACCGTTCTCTTCTTGCCCGCCTTAGGAAAACAATACTTAACGCGAACCTAAGCCTTAAAATCTGGAATAGAACAGAGACCGATAGGGTAACGAGCTTAGTAGGAAAGTCTTAGAAAATATTGGTTACTCTTTTAGCATACTTTGAAGTTCATGATGGTCTCCCGTGAAGTTGAATGCGTGACTGCACCGCCTTGTAATAGCGGTAAGGCCTTGGGTATCAAAGCTCCACCGAGCTTCCCTCGCCTTGATTCAACTTAATTTGACTCGGATTGATCTAGAGGGGTTTGCTTAAATTGTAACGAATTCCCTTTCGGACGATTAGAAGTCGGTCTAGAAAACAATCTAAGTGGAGCCATCATGCTTTTTGTTTGCTAGATATCATTAGGTTTCTTTGTGGTGGAGTCGACCTTGTTTGTGTTTGCATAGAACTTCCCTTCCTTTTAGGATTTTTCTTTTTATTTTTTTTTTTTTTTTTAGTGTATGCCCGAGGTCTTTAAAGAACGGGCTTGGAAAAGAAACACTCTAGGTCGTTTGATTAGTGACAAACCTAGTAGTTCTTCTTGCGAAGGCGAGGAACTCGAAGACTCTTCTTTTGGGAGCCCCGTTTTGGAAACTTCGGTTTTGAGAATCATCTCTTAGTGAGGAAAGTACCCCTAGTACTTTAGTTGTGCCAACGATGGCAACTTTGAAAGATTACATGTTCCCAATCGGGACCAACCGAGCTTCATGCATTAAATTGCCGACCAATACGGCTAACTTCGAGATAAAAGCTAGTATCCTTGGATGATCCCTATATTCTTAGGAAAAGAGGATGAGAACCCTTATTTTCATATTAGAGACTTTGAGGAAATTTGTGGGACAGTTAGAATAAAAGACCTTACTGATGAAGTTTTGAAACTTAAGATGTTCCCATTTTCCTTAAAAGATAAAGCCAAGACACAGGCTAAACAACCTACCATCTGGATCCATTGAAACATGGCGGGAACTTATTCTTTGCTTTCTATATGAAATTCTACCCTAAGCATAAAACCTGCAGTTGTCGAATAGAAAATTAGTACTAGTGTGCAACAAGAGGGAGAGTCACTTTATAGGTTCTTAGAGAGATTCAATGATCTCCTATCTCAGTGTCCTCACCATGGATTTGATAAGATGAAACTTGTCGGGATTATTTATGATGGTTTAGACTATTCGACCAAAGCCATGGTCGAGTCTATGTGTCTTTGGTGAGTTCACTAATAAAAGTCTTGAGGATGCCTTCACCTTCTTAGGAGTTGTTCTTTGAGAAATCCCAACGGTGGGAGTCTTGTGTTGAACCCCCAAAAAGACTCTTGGTTAGTAGAAGTAGCGCCAATGTGGTAGATACAAGCTTCGGGTCGATGCTAAGTTTTTGCTTTGTCCAGAAGGTTAGAAGCTTTGGAAATGGGTCAGTCTAAAAATAGGTCCCTTGGTGAACCTAATAGAACCTCTCAGGTATCTAGTTGTGGAATAGAGCCCGATAACTCATTTTGGAAAGGTCAGGTTAGTGAAGAACAAGCCCATGCTGTCTATAACAACGCTAGGTTTGAGAATCGTCAAAGGTTTGACCCATACTCAGAGACCTACAACCCTGGTTGGAGAAACCATCCTAATTTTTCTTGGTCTAAGGGCCAGAATCAAGGTCTGTCTAGTAATTCTCGGCCTCCCCGGGTTTTGGTTATGCAAAGAACCCTTCGGGTCAAACTCGGTTTGAGAACCCTTCGGATAAAAAGATCACAAGTTTAGAGGATACTCTCGCCTCATTTATTAAAAGCTCCGAAAAGATCAACCAAATGGTTGCACAAGGGATAGAAGAAAGTAAGAGTATAGGTTATGCTAACTCTCGGGCTATTTCGAGTTGAAAACCCGGGTTAGTCGGATAAACGAGTCTTTGAGGGAAAAAGGTAAGTTTCCTAGTCAAACTCAGCCCAACCCTAGAGGAGTTCATCAAGTAGGTGAAGGACCATCCCATCATGTGAATGCTTATTAAAACCCTTAGGAGTGGTAGAGTGGTAGACAACAAGGTAACCATGCACGATAGTGAACATGCTATAGTTCACCCTTCTGAGCTAGAAAATGAGGAGACTGATAGAGTCTCTAATGAGACCAATGAGGGTCATATTAAACCAGGCTTTGTCCCTAGAGCCCCGTTCCCCCAGCTGCTAGTTCCAACTAAGAGGGAGTCGAACTTTAATGATATATTAGAGGTTTTTAAGCAGGTAACTATAAACCTTCCACTATTAGATGCAATTAAGCAGATTCCCACTTATGCTAAGTTTCTTAAGGATATGTGCACGCGAAAGCATAAGCTTAGTGTCCGTAAGAAAGCCTTCCTAGCTAGTCATGTGAGTTCTATTATTCGAATACCACTACTCCTAAGTATAAAGACCCGGGGTCCCCTACTATTTCTTGCACAATAGGTAAATACCGTGTTGAGAAAGCATTGCTTGACTTAGGAGCCAGTGTGAACTTACTTAGTACCATGTGTACCTTAAGCTAGGACTTGGTGAGATGAAACCTACCGGATGACTCTTGATTGGTGATAGGTCCGTAAAAATTCCTCGTGGTGTGATTGAGGATGTTCTTATAGAGGTCAACAAGTTTATATATCCGGTGGATTTTGTTATCCTAGATACCCAACCCGTTCACGACCAGAGAACCAAATACCGGTGATTTTAGGTCGCCCGTTTTTTAGCTACATCCAATGCGATCATTAAGCGTCGAAATGGTATTATGAATTTGTCTTTTGGTAATATGACTATTGAAATTTGAACATTTTTAATATTAGTAAGCTACCCTACGAACTAGATGACTCGAACATAGAAGAGGTGAACATGATAGGAACACTAGTCGAGGAGTCATTACCAAACACTTTATTAGAAGATCCATTAGAGAAATGTCTTGCTCACTTTGGGATTGATTTTGATGATGATGATGTGATTAATAAGGTGAATGCCTTGTTAGATTCAACCCCTTTGCTAGACACTAGTAATGGTTTTGGAAGCCTAAGTTCGAGCCACTACCAATTTCTAAGTCTACCCTAGTTCCTTCGTTAGAAAAGCCTCCTAAGTTGGACCTAAAACCATTGCCGATACCCCGAAGTATGTGTTTTTAGGCCCTTCGAGACTTTACACGTGATTGTTGCTTAGACTTGGATAGTGATCAGGAAAGTAGGCTAGTATTTGTCCTTCAAAACAACAAGGAAGCTTTAGGGTGGACCATAGCAGACATTAAGGGTATAAGTCCTACTGATTGTATGCATCATATCTATTTAGAGAGTGACACCAAACCTTCTAGGGAGATGCAACGTCGACTGAACCCTAATATGAAAGAAGTGGTTCGAACCGAGGTTCTTAAGCTGTTAGATGCAGGCATTATCTACCCCATTTCAGACAGTAAGTGGGTCAGCCCCGTTCAGGTTGTTCCCAAGAAATCCGGTATTACTGTAGTCCAGAATGATAACAATGAGTTAATCCCAACCCGGGTGACCACGGGTTGGCGTGTCTGTATTAACTACAGGAAATTGAACAAGGTCACTAGGAAAGACCACTTTCCCCTTCCTTCATCGACCAAATGCTAGAGAGATTAGTGGACGTAGCCATTCATCGCTTTTTAGATGGATCTTTGCGGTTATAATCGGGTTGTTATTGCCCCAGAAGACCAAGAGAAAACCACTTTTACCTGTCCCTTTGGTACCTTTGCGTATAGACGCATGCCTTTTTGGGCTATGTAATGCCCTGCGACCTTTCGGCGTTGTATGTTGAGCATATTTTCGACATGGTAGAACGGTTCTTAGAGGTCTTTATGGATGATTTTTCGGTGTTTGGTTCGTCTTTCGATGAGTGCTTGCATCAATTGTCGTTAGTTTTGACTAGGTGTAAGGAAAAGAATTTAGTGCTTAATTGGGAGAAATGTCACTTCATGGTTCGTTCGGGAATTGTTTTAGGGCATATCGTATCTTCTAAGGGTATAGAGGTAGATAAAGCCAAAGTTGACCTTATTAAGACTTTACGAGGTCCCAAAAACCGTAAAAGATATTAGGTCATTCTTAGGGCATGCAGGTTTTTATCGTCGATTCATTAAGGATTTTAGCTTAATTTCTAGACCTCTTTGCAATTTGCTTGCAAAAGATGTTAAGTTTGTCTTTGATGATGCTTGTTTAGAGGCTTTTGAGAAGCTTAAGACTTTACTCACTACCGCCCCCATAGTCCGGCACCTAACTGGAACCTACCCTTTGAGATCATGTGCGATGCTTCGATTATGCTATTGGTGTTGTGCTAGGTCAGCGAGAAAACAAATTACTTCATGTGATTTACTATGCTAGCAAAACTACGAATGATGCCCAGTTGAACTATACCACTACGGAGAAGGAACTGTTAGCCATTGTGTTTGCCTTAGACAAGTTTAGACCCTATCTCTTAGGTTCTAAGATCGTAATCTATCTTGATCATCTTTGCTCTTAAATACCTTTTGTCTAAGAAGGATACCAAACCTAGATTGATTAGATGGATCCTTTTATTATAAGAATTTTGTCCAGGACATTAGAGACAAAAAGGTGCAGAAAATGTAGTAAGGCACCACTTGTCTAGGCTGGTTGTTAGTTCTCCTAATGATTCCCTTCATATAAGGGATAGCTTTCTGATGAACAATTGTTCTCTGTTTCCCAATCACCTTGGTATGCGAATATAGTGAACTATCTTGTTCTTGGTCGAATGCCCCAACATTGGGGTAAACAAGATCGTTCTAGGTTTTTAGCCGAGGTTAAGCACTTCTTTTGGGATGATCCTTATTTATTTAAGTATTGTCCAGGACAGTTATTAGGAGATGTATACATGAGAGTGACCAGTCCAGTATTATTTCCTTTTGTCATGATCATGCTTGTGGGGGTCACTTTAGTGCTAAGAAAACTGCTGCTAAGATATTGCAGTGTGGATTCTACGGCCGTCGTTGTTTAAAGACTCCCACGATTCTTGTGTTACTTGTGAACGTTGCAGAAATTAGGAACCATTTCCCGTAGGAACATGATTCCCTTGAACCCTATTTTAATCGTTGAGGTCTTTGATGTGTGGGGCATTGACTTCATGGGTCCGTTTCCCAATTCTTTTGGTAACCTATACATCCTTGTCGCCGTAGACTATGTCTCTAAGTGGATTGAGGCGGTTGCGTGTAAAACAAATGACCATAGGGTTGTGATTGAGTTCTTGAAAAATAATATACTTACACGTTTTGGTACACCGCGAGCTATAATTAGTGATGGAGGGTCGCACTTTTGTAATGGACCTTTTAGGCTTGATGAAGAAATATGGTATTACACATAAGGTAGCCACCCCGTATCATCCACGAGACTAGTGGTCGGGTAGAGGTTTCTAATAGGGAGATAAAGCGTATATTAGAGAAAAAAGTTAATCCTAATCGGAAAGACCGGTCGTCTAGGCTTACGATGCCTTATGGGCTTACCGTCTTGCGTTTAAAACCCCTATTGGAATGTCGCCTTATCGGCTTGTTTATGGCAAGGCATGTCATTTACTGTTGAGTTAGAACATAGAGCTTATTGGGCTGTTAAGCGGCTAAATTTTTCACTTGACAAGGCGAGAGCCCATAGGAAACTCCAACTCAATGAGTTGGACGAGATTCGTATAGATGCTTACGATAGTGCGAAGGAGTATAAGAACAAAATGAGACTTGCGCATGATAGAAATATTTTACGGAAGTCATTTTCTCCAGTCAAAAATTTCTTCCTACGTATGATACCCGCTTGCATCTTTTCCCGGGAAGTTACGTTCTCGGTGGATGGGTCCTTTTATTGTTCGCACCGTATTTCCTCATGGAGTTGTTGAGATCGAGACACCGGATGGTAGTAGTTCTTCGAAGGTTAACGGTCGGAGATTGAAACCCTTTTTAGAACCCTTTCCTACGGGTGATGTTGAGGAGGTCCCTCACGGAGGACCCTGTTTACCCTTGATTGACCATCGAGGTGATTGTATGATGTATATTAGTTTTTGATTTCTCTCTTCACCCGGGTACTATCTTTCCGACTTCTCTCTTTCTGATTCCTCATGTTACTTTACTTTTTGGTATTGCTCTTTCATTAGAAACATTGAGGACAATGTTAGATTTAAGTTTGGGGGTGGGAAGAAACTTAGTTGCAATAAATAAACTCAGAGCCTAGAAATTTATGTTTATTAAGGTCGGCACTAACCAATCTAAGTGGATGGAAGCATTTTGGTTGTAGGAGTTGAGGAACCAATCCGAATAGATGGCAACATCTAAAGAGTCTATTCATAAAAGCACAGAGCTCAGGTGTTAGAAATAACATGATAGTTTCACCATATCTCGTTGAGTCCTTTTTACTTATTTTTATTTTGTTTTTTCTTGAAACTATGTTTCTCTAAGTGATTATGTGGGGCCCACGAATCAAGTTGTTACCAATGCTAGGGTGAATTAGTGTGATTGAGATACACAAAAAAAAAAAAAAAATTGAGACCAGGACCATCGAGACCAACCGGAATAAATTCAATAAAGTCGACCACCTGGAACCCTTGTATATGCCGGTTGTGTTGACCTAGAGTTAGGATTATCGACCACTTTGGTTCCCTTGTATATGCCGGTGTGTTGATATTAGTCGAACTGGTATCTCAGTCCATAAGGATAGGTTCATTTTGGCGGAGGCCTTCAGACAATATGGGAAACACCATTCACTTAGTAAACATCAAAACCATTTATGTTTTTCTCTATATCCATCTTCTTGATCTATCCATGTGATTAGTTTTGACTCAGGGTATTGATGTCCATAGTGTGACTATCCGAGTAGAGCTCTGTCACTTTATATGAATTTTAGTATGCTTGAGTGCAAACTCGTGTACAAACAATTGGAATTTCGCATCGGGGTACTTCCTCCCGTAGTCAATAAGTATGCCAACCAAGGAGATTCTTTAGTGCCTTCCAAGGTTTTGCGTAGATAGCTAGGGTGCGGAGTAAAGGTTTTGTGGGTACACCTCAAACCCTCCTGGAGACAACACTCCGCCACTAGGGCCACCTAGGGGTTCAAATGATTTTTATTTTCTAGAATAAATTTGCTCGAGGACTAGCAAATAATAAGTTTGGGGGTATTTGATAGACACATTTTTTGTGTCCGAATTGTCCTCGATCTTTGGTATTGTTGGAACTCGATTTTGTACTAATATTGTGTTTTTATGCATTTTTAGGTATTTTTGGAAATAAATATTTTTGGAAAAATCGGCTCGAAAAGTTGCGCGGAACACCCCGGAGGACATTTGATATTCGGACTCTCGTCTTTGGATAAGGGGTAACCTGAGTTGCTAAGGGGCACCCCAAGGAGGCACCTGCTATTCGCACCCCGAAGCAGGATAGGGGACTTCATCTTCTCCATTTCAAAATTCGAAATTGGCGGGAAAAGCTTGGTTTCACGGGCGGCGATTAGGGTTGCGAATTTGGAGCTCTTCCCGTGAGACTAAAGGGGCCGGAATTGATTGGGTATCTTCCTTTGGGCCTAACAGATTTGGTATAGGTCTTTGGTTTCGATCCAAATTGGTTGTAATTTCCGCGAGAAGAAAATCAGGGCAGCACACGCGGAGGAGATATTCACGAGATTTCGCGAGCAACGAGAGGTGTTTGCACGTATCAGCGAGATCCTAACAACTCTATGGAGTGTGAAGGAGTTAAATATAGCAATTTGGAGGCTTTAAAACGCGTGGAGAGATCAAAAATCGAGATTATTTCCTAAAACAGGCCATGAAGAATATTGAGAATTATTTGACGTTATGGCGATATATATCGAGGTTGTTGGGTTATAAATAGTGGGGAGATAGCATAGAACAAAGACGGAGAGTTTGGGAGGATTTGGTACGCTACAAGAGCCGAATATCAAGTTTCGAGAAATCGAGTTCTGCTGCTTTGCATCTGTGAAGAACGTGAAGAACAGACTCTCAAAAACAAATCGTTTTGCAACATGAAAAGGACTACCGAACGTGGGTCGCAGGTATAGTAATGTGCATTTCATATTTATCGTGAAATCAGTAACGAGTTTGCAACAACTATAATCATTGCAAACCCGATTTTCATCATTTCTCTTTTTGTGCATCATTTGTAAACCATTTTTGAGCATAAATAAATTCTTTGAGAGGGTTTTCAACATGATGAGCGGCTAAAATACCCAGTGACTGAGGCAATGGAGGAAACTATTCACTCATGCTTGATTGGTAATTTCTTTAATTATTTATTTTATTTAATTCACTACTAGGATCAACATAAAGAAAAAATTGGTTTTCTTAATTAGTTGTGAATCAATTCGATGTGTTATGCTTAGAATCAATTCTTTGATAATTCATGCTTAGGGATTACAATTTAATGTTTGGACACCATATAGATTAATAGTGAATTAACGAGAAAAAAGAGTTTAACAATAATTCTTGAAATATCATTATAAACCAATCAATTAGGAGGAATAGTGGAATCAGAGCCTTGGTCTATTTTTAAATCTTGAAATCACTTTTTTATTAAGTTTTATTTGTTTTTTAAGTTTTATAATTCTAAAATCTTTTGCTTTCACAAGTCTCAACGAACCTTATTACTACAACATTATTGAGTCACATCAATATCATGCCTGGCTATCCCAAAACGCGCGTCCAAACTTGCATGGTCACACTTCCCAAATTGCAAACCGATCTCGACCACTCAACTTCACCGGACAATTTGAGTGGCTTAGATCACGTTTTCATGGGACAGTCAGGTATATGCGTGAATACTAGCCTACCACCTACACGCCGGATGGATTGGGCAAGGTCGACCAAGCTTGGTCGTCTTGAAACGCGCCCGAAGTAGGCATGATGCGCGGCTTTTGAGGCACCAGATTTCTGTGGAAAAATCGATCTCAACCACTCCTCTTTGCCGGTCAAATTGAGTGGCCTAGATCGCACCTTCATGGGATAGTGAGGTACGTACGTGTACACTGGCATGCTGTCTACACGCATGCACGTTCGGTCCTTTCCAAAACCCTTCCCATGCTTGGTTTCGACCAAGCTGAAGAGTGATGCTTGCGCACTTCTTCAAAACCCTAATTCCATCAACGGTCGCAGATGAGTGTCTCAAAGATCATCTCGTCCGTCCAACTTTACCGGCTTGGTTATACAACCCTGGTCAGGAGTTAATTGGTCAGTGAGGCGTCATGGCGATCACCACCCGTCACTTTACCACACCATAATGCAGTACCTGCATAAAAATACACACGATACTTCACGAGTATCAATTTCCTGAATAACGCAGTTATTCAATTTAGCATTACATGCTACCTTTTATGGGTCCCACGATCCACACATTCCAGACATCAATCGTGTCACAAAGTGGGGGATACATACTGGGGTATTGGTCTGGCGGTTTACAGCGTGCAACGCGCCATCACAAGAACGTGTCGGGGAAGTCATGGACCGGTTAGAGATGACAGGAGAAGTGGGCAAGACTGATCGTGTAACACCAACAAACAACTCCACTACTCCATCACTCCACTTCCTCCACTTCCCACGAGAGACGTGAATAAGGCTCAAATGACTTGTATAAATAGGTTCTCCTCCCTATTTTCCAAACAGGAGAAACAACACAAGTCCCGGATTTATGAGACGAAAACCAAGTGTTAATACAAGAGTGTATTTAAACACCCGAGCACGCTTGCATCAATCGTAAGCTTTGCTCACCTTTACATTACAAGTCATAAGCAAGCCAACACCTTCACAATCTCAACACCTTCTTCGCTTCCTCCCTAAGATCAACCCTATCTCCTTCACTTTGTGACCGAAACAAGTCCGGAACGGCCATTTCTTGGTTTAGGATGGACTTGCAGTTGATTTCGAATCTACAAGCACTCACCGTCTTTGTGCATTTGTTTAGGGTTTAGATTCATTCCTCATCCACACACCCCAAATTACCAAATCCGGCAGGAATAGTTTTCACCCATAAACAACATGATTTCTAGGAAACAATTTTGCATTGGGCAGAAAGTGCTTTTGTTTAATTCTCGCTTGCAATTATTTCCGGGTAAATTAAGGTCACGTTGGATCGGACCTTTTATTGTTACTAATGTGTTTTCTCATGGTGCAGTGGAAATTCGTAGCATAGCTACAGGCAAAGAACTTAAAGTTAATGGGCACCGGTTGAAACCATATTATGAGAATTTCACTTCCGAAGTGGTGGAAGGAGTTAATTTTGTGGATGCACTCCCTCTGGAGGAGTCATAGAAATCAAGGAGATAGTCGGGCTGACGACTTTAAACCAAGCACTAAATGGGAGGCAACCCATCGGATGAGTATTTCTTGTCTTGTTTTTACTTTTTCTTGTCTTGTTTTTATTCTTTCTGAATTTTTTTGTCGCATTATCATGTTAGAATTTCCCACCTTGACTTACTTTGGAGGATTCAATTTACATTGAGGACAATGTAAAGTTTAAGTGTGGGGGAGTGGTTAAGCATTTGCATTGTAAAAATTTTCATGAAATTTTCAACTTTTGTGTAAAATAGTGAATAAGAAAACTCCAACTTGTAGTTAGTTTAGAGTCACATAGTATACATGTCGCTAAGATTACATCGAGATTCTCATAAGAGTGGTGAACTTAGAGATGACGAGAGAACATGATCGGGTTTCTTAATTGTATGAGAGTTAAAGTTGGATTTAACCATGCCAAGTGGCAAATAAGGTGCTGAGATGAATTCGGTATTAGAGTAGTGATCCCCTATAGTGGAGACTACCCATGTTACATCATGTGAGGCACCGACCTTCAATTCTTTGTACTTTCTAAATATGTGCTTTTAGAGTGTATGTCACCGTACGTAAATTAGGCGGAATGGTGAGCTGCTCAACCTCCCACCATAGAAGCACTATTTTGATCTCTTGAGTGCTATTTTTATCAATCATGATGGTGACATCGAATTGCTAACTTACATACCACTTGTAATCTTGTTTGCAGTTAGCACCATCCACTTTATCTTTCTCTACACTAACAGGTCCATAGAAACACCATCATCATCAACAAGGGGAGCATCACAAATTCGAAGGAATGTTGAAGACGTTCAAGGTTTACAAGCAACAGTACATAAATGGGCAGATTTCAGATTCAAGTAAAGCAACAAGACAAGGAGCAGAATTTTTATAAGTTGAAGACTATTGTACAAGAGTGAAGATTATCAAGATGAGAGTTCGAGAAGTTTATGATATCAAGACATATAAGTTGTGAAGAATCAAGCGGTAAAGTACTTACACCATGGCCTTTGTACTTGCATTTTTTATTTTATTTGTATTTTATTTCTCTAGTCTTCAAAAAAAAAAGAGACAAGAAAAATCCATTGTATCATATTTTGGTTTGTTTTTAGTTTTGTTCTTTCAATAAAGCCGATGGAAGAAGGAATATCTACAATGAATTTTCAAGCAATAAGGACTTAGAGGAAAGAGTTACACTGTCAAGATTCTACGAAGTTCAAGAGTTATCATCAAGAGTTGAAGACCGAAGACGAAGATGAAGACAGATTGAAGATCGGAGGCGTTTCTATGGATCTTTGTGAGAGTGGTGCTAGCTGCACGTCGAACGAATAACGAGGTAAGTAAGCATATTCCTACCTTCGTTAAATGGTTGATTTCCTTTCTTAGAGTTCGTCAGAAAAATGGGTTTTCAAAAATGATAAAAGATGTGGGTTTTAAAATACTTGAAGGGTTTTTGCCTTCCTACCATTCAACGTGTCGCAGGGATTCTCTCTTCATTCCTACACGGACACATGTGTGACCCATAAAAAGTCATTATTATTGAGAGCAATATCATAAAACCCTTTCTTGTGAGGCAGAGTCGAGACTTTCGATCACTCCGAACCTGAATTTCTTTCGAGAAGGGATGGTTATTTCTCTCTCAACTTTTAAGGATGAGATTGTGTTCATTTATGTGTCTAACTTCTTATGACTAGTGTGCAGAATTTCTATGTCTTCTTAGCGCATTGGATACTATCATTTCGGAGAACTAGTAAGTTGGAATAATAGGTTTTGTGGGTATATCTCTAGTAAACCCTCACGATATTATAACTCGTCCACTAGGGACACCTAGGGTTTTAAAGGCCTGTTATTCATGCTAAGAGTAACCGTATCCTCGGCGAGACGGAGTTGTATGTATGTTTTGTAATTGTTTTGTTTGATTTGCTCGAGGACTAGCAAAGTCTAAGTGTGGGGGAATTTGATAGGTGTTGTAAAACACCTAATTTTATATTCTAGTATTTATGCTTTCTTTACTATTACCCTTGAGAATTGCATCTCTTATGTTTAGTTTTGAATTATTAGGTGCAATGGAGTCCTTGAGAGCAAAAGAAGGAGAAAACGTTCATTTGGAGCGAGAACGACAAAAAGATGAAGCCAGTGGTGAAAGAATGAGGCTGTTCCGACGTCACATGAGAAAGTTATGAGCAAAATCATTGATTAAGCTTGTCAGTTTCCCAGAACTGACAGTACATGTAAAGGGGTGCCATTTCAGTTGGCCCTTATCCATTACTACATGGGTGGCTATATCACTCTCATTTCCTACCCTTAAACCTAAAATTTAGAGAAATCATTTTCTCTTATTTTCATCCTTCCTATATTGTCTGAAACCGAGAGGTTGGTGGCCGTTGTGTGTCTGAGAGTGAGTTATTCAAAGACGGGTTTGAATCGAGAAGATGAAGACGATGCGGCTAACTCGAGAAGATGATGAAACCCATGAAATTAAGTTAGGGTTTGAGATGAAATTTATCTTGGTGGTGATTTGATGGAGATGCAACTGTGTTGAGAAGATGGAATCGAAATTAGGGTTTTCTGAGATTTCAAACGGAGAAATTGTAGATGAGATTTGAGTTCTCAAGTGTATAAGAAAGATGGGTTTTGGTTAGAAGAAAAAGGAAAGCAAAAAGTGGTGGTTTCTGCCAATGAAGCTGATATTTAAACTGAGTTGAATCGAGAATGGGTATTGAATTTGAATTGGGTGTTGGAAGATAAGAACAGTGCTGCTACCAATTGGTTTGTAGATGGCAGGTGGTCTTGAGCAATTGGTGTTGGTGGATTGCAAATGGTATCTGTGATTGGTAAGTTATAGGGGTTTGTGTTGGCTGGAGATGGATACCATGAAGACGAGTGAGTGATGAGCGAGGTGCAAGGAACCAATTGGTCTTTAGTAGTTGCATTTGAGCAAGAACAACATAGGGTATGAGTTGTTCTTTGTCGAGATCTGCAGGGGTTGAACTGCAAGAATGGTTGCAGTCTCAGGTGGTGTTGTGTATGCTGGAATTTCAGGGAAGTTGGTTTGGCTGCTGCTGGGAGTTTAGTCCGGAATTGGAGATGGTTGTTGTGCTCAAGTCGAAATTGCTGATGTTGATTGATTGAGAAAATAAGACAAGAAAATGGGTTTATGAAGGTTGCAGGTGGCACCTGGAGTTGGAATTATGAAGCAATGAAGCTGGGGTTGTTAGAGAGTCTTCATGAGACAAGTTGCAGGTGAATAGAATTGCGGGCTTGAGCTGAGAATTGGTGCTCAGCTAGATGTATGTTAGGATGTTAACATTGCAGGTTACAAGAAATGGGATGTGAACTAAGATGCAAGTGCAGCTGTTGAGTTTGTGCATGAATGCATTGGTAGTGCACATGAGCCATGAGGTTGATGCTATGGGGTCTGTTAATGGCTTGAGATGATGGTGCTTGAAGTGGTTGCTGCCATTAGTTCCAGGGAGATGATTATGAGACAGTGAAGAGAAGATTCAGCTGAAATGGAGTGCCAGTGGTGTTGAGGGTTTGCCGTTGAGTAATATCAATAACTTAGAGGGATGTTGGTTGTTGTCGATTGAGGTTACAGGGAATGGGTTGAGTTCTGTGTTGGTGATGGGATTGTTGTGTTGGTGAAATTGCGAGTGCGAGACCAATTTGGAGTTGCGAAAATTGCGATTATAGGCTTGCTATGAAGCTGTTGGTGGATGTTTACTCAAGTCTAGACGAAGTCAAGTTATGAAGCTTGGGATGGTTAAGCTAGAACCCGGAATTACAATGAATGTTTGTCGGGTTGAAGTACAAGATTGAGGGAGGAACAAGAAAAAGAAGGCTGAGTGCAGATGGTTATGGAGTTGGCTCGAGATGGATCTGTAGAATGAATTACAGTACTGCAACTCGGGAGCACTTGGTGGTGTTAACTGTTGTTGGCGTGTTTGCGGGTGTGAGTCGATGGCCGAGTTGTGTATGAGTAACAAGGAGATGGCATGGAAGTGAGGCTCGGATGGTCATATTACAAGGATTGCAGGTCATCTGAAGATGCGATGGAATTGTGTGTTTTGCGGCTAAAAGTGAAGAATCTGATGTTGAATTGGAGAGAATGGAAGAGCCAAGATGGTCGCAAAGTTATGCACAGACCAAGATGGTCAGCTAAGGAGTTATTAAGCATAATCTTGGTGCAAAGACACGGCTGGGTATGTGCAATGGCCCGAGCCAAGACAACTCGGCTTAATCGGCCAAGTCGATGGCCGACTCACACTCGACTCGGTGCTTGACCGAGTTCACTCAGTTGACCCGACCGAGTTGACTCATTGACCGAGTTGACTCATTGACCGGTGACCGGGTGGACTTTTCCGGTCACCTGAGATATATTTTCCGGCCAATTTCCGGCCACAATACCAGTTTCCCGGCGAATATTTTTTGGGACATATTTTCACATGGGTTTTCCTCACACATGGACTTGGTGGACTTCTATCTATTGGACCCTTGGGGCTTGACCTAGTTTTGGAAGAGAGGAAAAGCTACAAAAAGGAAACGTCTTCTACAACTTTGGGAAATCACGTATTTTTCTACTTGGAGTTTTGGAGAGAGCGGCGACTAGGGTTTGCTTTCGTATATTTTTCATCTTCTTCATTATTTTATTTTGATTATTGAATATGATGAACCCAAAATCTATGAGTAGCTAAATAATTATTATTAGTTATGGGATAAAGTGGGTTTCACAACATGTTATATGATTCAATGAATTAGTTTTGTCTCAATAAGTTATTATTTTTGATTCATGGTTTATATTGTCATATGATTTGAATACTTGTTAGGTTGAGTCCGGAATCAATCCGATTTGCATTCATCTCTAGAGCTATATTAGGGTTTTCAATACGAAAGAGTTGTTTATCCCTGATTCTAAGTAGCATAATTGTGGGTAGTGCTTGTAGTGATATATGCTACTAGTCACAAGTGAATCATAACTTTTGTTAAAACGAATTAGTGCTTTTACACGTTTGTTTGCATTGATTAGTCTTATTCCATAGAACTTATTTCTTTTAGGGAGTTAAATCTAATTGTGCTTTTACACTTTAGGTTGCTTTCTAGGAAGAATTCACATATGCATCTTTTAATGTGGTTGTGATGAAATCATGGAATTAGCGGGATATACTTGCGATCAAGGTATCCTAGGACTTTTAGTAAATGAGAGATTAAAATACCAATTCTAATCGTTGATGAAAATACATGTTTGTGAATGATACTATCCCGTGACCAATATCTTCTCCTTATTGATTATTCAAATTATTTTATTGCTTTAGATAAAACAAAAAATCCCCCCTTGGTTACTAAGAAACTAAAATTCTATAACAACAAAAGCCACTCTGTGGGAACGAACTCTTTCTTATCACATACTATATTTATATCTAGTTGAGTGAGAAAGTGAAATTATATTTGCACGGCTGACAACCGGTCAAAGGCCACGAAACTTTATAAGGAGAGGCAGAAAGATCAGAACTATGCCAATACAGAAACAAATCATCAATCCATTCCAAATCAGTAGAGATAAGATGTTGCAGAGACATACCAAACCAAATATGAGCAGTAACTGGACATTCTATAAAAAGATGCATACCAGATTCTTCATGATTATGACAAAGGGGACACAGAACATCCATATTGTGATTATACAAATGAACCAAGGTATTCACAGGTAACATGTAAGCAAATATTTTCCACAGAAAAAACTTGATCTTTGGTAAACAATCAATACCCCAGACTTTCCTCCAAAAACCCGACTCATCATAAGAAGCTATATCATTCACAAAGACCTTATATGAAGATTTAACTGTAAAATTACCACTTTTTGTATGTGCCCACATTACAGAATCATTTTGAATATGGTTTAATCTAATAGTTCTAATCCTAGTAACTATCTCTTTAGAGAACAGAGTATACAACAGATTCAAATACCAGTAATTAGTATGAGGGTCAATAAGATCACTCACTAAAGTGTAATTAGTTCGACTCAGATGAGAAGAATAAGGGGGAATATCCATACCTGGGATCCAAACTGCATTCCACATGTTGGTAGGAGTACCATTACCAAATTTAATAACAAAGTTAGCCTTAATGAATTTAAGACCATTAATAATACCTCTCCAAATCCAGGAAGAAGAATCAGCCGCCTTATCAATTTCAAGCAAATTTTGATTGGGAAAATATTTATCCTTAAGAAAGGAGGACAGTAATAAACTCGGATTTTTCAAAATTCTCCATCCAAGCTTACAAATGAAGAATCTATCAGTGGCATGAGTATTTCTAATACCTAAACCACCCGACAATTTAGCTTTACCTAAATCACACCAAGAGCGAAAATAGGCAGCATGTTTAGGATTTCTTTTAGACCACCAAAAGGTTCTCTGAATGGTATCAATTTTAGAAGTAACAGTCTTAGGCAGAGGAGAACAAGCCATATGATAAATTGCTAAAGAAGATAACACATGCTTAGTGACAACAGTTCTACCAGCAATATTGAGATTAGTCTTCTTAGTGGAATTTAATCTGGAATAAAAGCTTTCAATGAGAAAGTTGAAAGATTTTGTTTTATCTTTGCCTATAAACAACGGAGTACCTAGATATTTTTCAGCACTACTAAGAAACTTCATCCTAAGAGTTTTAGATAAGATTTTGATATGACGATGGTGCATTTTTTCACTGGTAATGAAACCCGATTTATCAAAATTAATCGCCTGACCTGAAGCTTTAGCAAACACATTAATAATCTTAATTATATTTCTAGCATAAGTAACAGAAGCTCTAGCAAACAACATACAATCATCGGCGAAAAATAAGTGAGAAATAGAAGGACTGTTTTTCTTAAATTTGAAACCCTGTGTCACATTTTGCTCTTCAGATTTCAACAGCAGTTGGGAAAGAACTTCCATACATAGAATAAAGATATAGGGTGAAAGACAATCACCCTGCCTAATACCTCTAGAAGGGAGAAAAGTCTCTCCCGGCGAACCATTAAACAAAACATAATAGGAAACCGTACTAATACACTGATATATCATTTGATACCAAGCTTCAGAGAACCCAAGTTTCTTAAAGACAGCAATAATAAAAGACCATTCAAGCCTATCGAAAGCTTTTGAAAGGTCCAACTTAATAGAAATATGACCTTTTTTGGCATTTTTATTTTTCCTTTTAAAAGCATGAAGAATTTCATGGGTAATGATGATATTATCATGAAACTGCCTATTGGCTACAAATGCAGACTGAAATGGAGATATCAAAGTATCTAAAATAGGTTTCAAGCGATTATTTAAAATCTTGGAGATGATTTTATACACTGAATTAGATAAGCTAATGGGTCTGAAGTCATGAGGGGAAGAAGCATTCTTGATCTTAGGGATTAAAGTTATGAAAGTATAATTAGAATGTTTAAGAAGATACCTATTTTTGAAGAAACTCTGCACATGAGAGATGACTTCATCCTTAACAGTGTCCCAGTTGTCCTTATAGAAACCAGCTGGGAAACCATCAGGCCCCGGGGAACTCCAAGGAGCCAAAGCATTAACAGTATCCTCAATTTCTTTTATATACGGAATATCAGTTAAAGAAGAATTTAAGTCTCAGAGATAATAAGGTTAACATACTTAAGCGCGTCTTCAATATCAACAATACTAGGATTGGAGGAAGTAAAAGTTTTCTTAAAATGCTTAGTGAGAAATTCAGAAACTTGATCTCTATTTTCTAACCAATTACCTTGATTAGAGCTGTCAATTTCTAACCCGGCTTGCGGGTTGGACCTAGCTTGGCTTGTTTCAACCCGGCTCGGCTTGGCCCGTTGTCTAAACAAGCCGGGTTAGGGTTGTCATATCCAGCCCTAGTAGAAATCAAGCCAGCTAGAGGCTGACCGCGGGTTACCGTTAACCCGTCAAAATAATATAATACGATTAATTTGATAATATCTAACTTTGTTATCGGAGGTTAATGGTAATATTATACCTACTACCGGGTAACTGGTTACTATCTTATCCATCTATATTTCACGGAAGATAGAGAAAACAGAAGAAAGAGTCAAAGAGAAGATATTTTCTCTTCAAGTTTTAGATCCAGGAAGTCAGAAGGTACTCGTACTCGGGTAAAATGGTAAAGTTAAAAGCTGAATAGGGGTTAGGGATTTACCTTTCTGGTTGTTTTTTCACTTCTAAGTTCTAGATTAGATTTTTATCTTAAAACTTTAATGATTTTTTTTTAATTTTCTAACTATCTATTTGATTTTTTAGGGGTTAGGGCTTTAACTTTACACTACCGTTGAAGAAGAATAGGAAAGGATTGGTAAGCTTCGATTGATTTTACCTCTCATTTCCATAATCTAGGTGGGTACTTCTCTTGAAAATAACTTGAAGCTTTAATTCGATTGATTGATCAAATAAATGAATTAATGTGCTTTATACAAATGTATAATAATATAAGAAATGTGGTTTGTTGAATCATTAGTGTTAGTCCTCTGCAATCTAATATGCATTTGTTGATGATCCAATGCACTTGTAAATGTACGCATATAGGGAGTCTGCGACTCGTGTAGTCTATATAATACATAGCTTGTCTTTTAAGTACTTGTTACATTAGGTGTTTGTGGAAATGATTCTTAGAACCCCAATCCCCTTTTCACGAATTTTTGGAATTTATTGTTAACTTACGTCTCTTAATGTCAATCTATAATAAATTAATAATGCATAGTTTTCTTGTGTTATGCCCTGTGAATACTTATTTGAACTACAAAGGTTTATCGATTCTCAAAATGGAAATGAATCCCATATGCGGCATGTCGTAAAGCACTTGGTTTATTTTGGCTTACATGAAAAATGTAAATAAAGCATACTTTTGTTAGCTTTGCCGGTTTGGATGTACACTTGTTGGGGTTTTAATTATTGACGACTCTTGTCACCTTGTCCCTTGTGATGTAGCTCAAGGCTTACTAATTTTGATTCTCGAATTCTTTATGTAGATTCATAAAATGTCCATTGAAGAAGACCATGACGATGTCATGAGTGAAGAGGATATCACAGTGATAGTAGAGTCAACGACATGTGAAGAGCAGGCTACAAGGAAAAGGAAACTTACATCAAAAGTTTGGAAGGATTTTGTTTGGGCACGAGACAAAGATGGTAAAGAAACGGCTACGTGCAAGCATTGTGGGCAGCCATATGTTTATCACGGTGAGAAAGGAGGAACATCAACTATGGCAATGCATTTGACCAAGTGCCCTAGACCGAAAATGCAAGATGTGGGGCAACTTTTTGTTATCTACAAATAATGGAGAGCTGGCTACTCGTGCACGCCAAATAGATCAATCAAAGTTTCGGGATTTAGTTGCAAGACTAATTATTCGTAAAAATCTCCCTTTAATTTTGTAGAATGGCACAATTTAGGGAGTTATGTAGTTATCTAAATGTTGATGTTGAAACCATATCGAGGAATACTACAAGGTCGAGATATTCTTAAAATGCATAACTTCCAAAAAGAAATTATTCGCAAGAGATTGCAATGTTCTCCAGGTAAAATATGTCTAACATCGGACATGTGGACCTCAGTTAACACCACTTTGGATACATAAGTTTAACGAGACACTTTGTTGATCAAGATTGGGTATTGCGAAGTTTCTTTTAAATTTTTCTCCACCACCACCACCCCATCTTTGGTCAAGCACTTTCGGATAAGTTATTTCTTATGTTAAATGATTGGGGAATTGAAGGAAAGGTAATGAGTATCACTTTGGATAATGCAGCATCAAATACTTCATGTGTTAAAATAATGAAGAGTCGATTCATTGCAAGGAAGGTTATGTCAGATATTGGGAAAAGAAACTTTCATATCCGTTGTTGTGCTCATATAATAAATCTTATTGTAAGAGATGGACCTGACAGAGATTGATCCAAGAAAGAATCAAGATAAGGTCAGCCGTGAAGTACCTTAAAGGTTCACAAAGAAGAAAACAAAATTTCTTGGATACTGTCACAACATTTAGGAATGTCGGTAAGGATGGGTGTTCGGCAAGACGTTAAGACGAGATGGAATTCTACTTATCTTATGTTGCAAAGTTGTATTTCGTATGAAAAAGTCTTCACTCATTTGAGGTTAGTCGACCACGACTATGCGAGAGGCTCCCAATGGGGAAGAATGGGAGCAAATCAAAGAGGTCACGAAGTTTCTCAAGGTCTTTTATGACCTTACGACTCTATTCTCTGGAAACAAGTATCCTACTTCGAATTTGTACTTTGATGAGGTTTGTGAGATTAAAGTCTTATTGGAGCAAGAGAAAAATAATCAAATTGAGTTCATCGAAACATGACGAAGAAAATGCAAGAAAAATTTTCCAAGTATTGGAAAAAATTGAGTCCAATATTGGCAATGGCGGTAGTTTTAGACCCTCGATTGAAGTTTGAATATATAGAGTTTACTTTAGGAAAGGTGTATCTGTTGAGCGTGAAATGAAGAAGGAAGTTGATATTATCAGAAAAAGGATGGCAGCACTCTATAAAGAGTATCATACGGCGTCAACTTTAAGAGGTTCTACAACCAATGTAACTCAAAATTAAGGTATTGTAAATGGTGGGAATTTTGGACGCAATGGAAGTGCTTTTATGCAGGTGATGTTTCCTTATGTTTTAACATTTCTATAATTGTTCATTTTTACTATTATACTATGTCTAGCCAAATTACGTTTGACATATATTAGTCATTATTGTGGAGTACTTTTTATGGTTTACTATGTTCTCAAGACCCAATAGTGGATGACTTTGTAAAGTGGTAGTTAATTGTTGAAGCTTTTTGATGCAGGCATTTGTCGCGGCAAAAAGAAATGGTGGTCAACAATCGACAAGTCGAACTAGAACAATATCTAAGTGAGTCATCGTGGCGCAATGTCATCCGATTTTGACATCTTGATGTATTGGAGAAGCCAAGAAATACGATACCCTAATCTCACAAGAATGGCGGTCGATATTTTAGCAATTCCCATTTCAATTGCATCGGAATATGCCTTTAGCCTTGGAGGAAGGGTACTTGACGGATATCGCAGCTCCTTATCTCCTGAAAGTGCCGAGGCATTGATAACAACTCGTGATTGGATATATGGAATCGGTAAGTGGCCAAGTCTTGACTAATTTTTGAAGTAATTGCAAGTTTATTTTACAATACACATGAGATTAATATTTAGTTATTTATATGTAGGAGCTGCATCAACTGATGTTGAGGAAGTGAAAGATAATGATATTAGTGAGGATGTCTTGGCATTTGAGCCAGCAAAAACAATGAGGCAGTAAGTTCTTATGCGTCTAATTAGTATCCGTACTTCAGCGATATAAAACGGGTAATTATGCAAATTCTATTCATTTACGGTAACACATCCTTTTGTTTGATATATTTTTGCTGGGAAATTACGATTCATCTTGGAGCGCTTTAAAGTGATACACTTCTAGACACACAAAGAGACATGGAAAAAGAACATTTTTTGGGCACTTTGATTTACGAGATATTTTGGACTTGCATATGATATCGGTGTCTCCTATTTTTTGTATGTATGAATGGAGACACAGACACTAACAATATATGGTATATGTGACTGCATATGAGGGTTTAGGTTATGATTCAAGAATTCAAAGTCGGTGACGGTAGTTTCGATTCGGTTTGTCCACTTTTGTATATGAAAGGATGACATAGTCACATAGTGACATAGATAATAGGATTATATTTTGACTTGGTAACTTTAAGGATTCTTATATGAATCACAAGCCTATATCCTTATTAATGAATATGATACTTCTTGTGCGAGGAATGGTTGGTATTATATGGTCTCCTCTTCACTAGTAGTGATGAAGTGTTTTAGACCTTTGTAGGTGGTAATGTGGTAGGCACTTCTTTGTAAAAGTGGAAGTTTGTATTTCTCTGGTTTTATAAATGTATGCAACTATGTAATCCACAACTATGGTTTGGTTCATTTCAATCATGTTGTAGTTGCATTTTGGAATCAGAATACGTTTTTGTTAGTACTTTTAGAAGTTTAGACTTGCATGGTCATTTACTTTCTAATTAGTGCAAAAATAGTAAAATTTACCACCAACCCGTAACCAACGTCGAGCCAACCCGTCTAGGGCTAGGGTTGGGGTTTTCGGCTTGTACGTGAACAGTACTAGGGCTAGGGCTGACCCTAACCCGTCCATGGCTTGTCAAGCTAGGTCCGGGTTGACCCTAGCTTGCCCCGTTGACAGCTCTAACCTTGATCATCCCTAATTGTGTGAATAGTGTTATACATATTTCTAAGCTTCACAGTATTATGAAAGTAGTGGGTGTTCCTATCATATTGCGTGAAGTGGTTTATCCGAGATTTCTGTTCATAAAAAGAATGCTCAATTTCATACCAATAGTCAAGTTGATTGGAATAGTTAAGAATATACCCACCAATCTGAGGAGAATAAGGTAAATCTTGAAGCCTTTCTAACTCTGAGTTCAGTCTACCTATAGTGGATTTGATATGACCAAAAGAGTTGATGTTCCACTTGATCAAATCCAATCTGACATTATTGAGTTTATTAACAATGATAAAGCTAGGAGAACCTTTTACCTTTTTAAACCAGGAAGAATGCAAAACATCTTTGAACTCAGGATTAAGTTGCCAACATCTGAAAAACTTATAAGGAATATTGTAATGCTTTTCAAAATGAGAACATTTAACCAATATCGGACTATAATCAGAATATATACGGCCCATGTTTGTGACTCTAGTTTGAGGAAGAATCGACACCCATCTATCATTCATAAAGGCCCTATCCATCTTCTCAAAAATAAGTTCAGAGGGATTTTTAAATCTCCTATTACACCAAGTAAAAGGATTGCCAAAAGAAAAAACTTCATGCATATTCATCTTAATTAGGTTTTCCTTAATAAAATTAGGAGGAAAGGAATTTTCCGGGTTACCTCCTTGTTTTTCTGAAGCATGCAAAATGAAGTTAAAATCACCCACTAACATCCAAGGATTATTATTATTATCACACATATTACTAAGGAAGTTCCACTGATTTTTCATACTTGATAAGTTTAAGGACCCGTAGATAAAAGAGATGACAAAATTCTTAAAAACAGGCGTAATGTCGCATAAAATATGAATCATATTGAGGGAACAACCAAGCACTTCAATATTAGATTTTCCAAAGTATACAAACGCTAAACCACCTGACTTGCCTACCGCAAGTAAGATATTCCAAGAATCAAAAGGTAAGTGATGAGTAAATTTTCTAACAATATCTTCATCAACCATAGTTTCTAAAGACAAACACTATCAAGTTTAAACTTTCTAAAAAGATTCAACAGATGACGCCATTTCTTATCCTAACAACAACCATTCATGTTCCAGCACAATAACTTCATTATAGCAGACAGAAAAATGGAAGTCTGAAGGATATTTACTGAAAGACCAAACCAACAAGCAGACAAAACACCAAAACACTCGAGATGCTAAAGAAACGATGCTAAAAATAACAGTAAAAAACAAGAACAGCAGGCAATGGATAGAAAAAACTAAAGCAAATTTTGAAGGATAAGGACTGAAAAGATTATAAGACAAACTATGAGGAAAATATTATATGACTTACTAGGTCATGAGCATAGGCAGGTTCCGCATCCATAGAGTCGGCATCCATCATCATGAGATCGACCTCTTTTTAGAATTCTTCATCTGTGATTTCAGGTTCCGGAGGGAGCATAGCTAATGACATAGGTTCGAGAATCGAAGCTTCCAGAGGTCCAACTTGCTGATCAGCAATGAAAGCAACACCAAAATTCGAACTTGTGTGCATAAGAGCTTCTGAAGTATAGGTTGATTCTGAAGCAGAACTAAAGATAAAACTAGAAGATGAATACAGTCTGAGCAAAAGTAGAAGTAGAAGTTGACCATATCATACTGGAATCAGTATTCCCTTGACTAGCAAAATGACTAGAACTACCAACATTAAACGACATCTCCGTATGAGGGCTAAAAGGCGGTACTGAAGAGATAGGAGGCCAGTGAGGGGTAGGCATCATAGTAAATGCAGAAGAAACTGAACTATTTCTGTAGGGTCGTAATATCGCAACAAACAAGGCTCGCGAGATTAATAAACGCAAAGACATCGCGAAGGAGTCGCAGGAGCTAAAATAAACGACGCAATGAATAATGACAGGCAAAACATAAAGAAGACGTGAGACTGGCGAGGGTTAAGAAGTGTCGCGAGTAAATGTTTGTGCATCTGCGACACTTCGCGAGACATTCCGAAAATAAAGGGTAGCTTAGTTTGTCATCCACTATGTATTACCCTATATAAAGGGCTAAATGAGTCTGTAAAAGGGAGAGATCTTTTTGGAATTGTTGGGCAAGTCATTAGGAGAGAGAAAGTTTAAGCATGCTTTAATTTCTAAGTGTAATTCTATTTTCCTATGTAAACATTTCATGAATTCAATCAATAAATATTCTTGATCTTACATCTTTCAATGGATTAATTAAGCAAAATCGAGTAAGGGGTGTAGTGTGGGAAATCCTGCTACTACATATGCGCTAGAAACAGGGGGATGAGCAGTGATTGACGTAGAAATTGGAAGGAATTTGGATTGACAGAGAAAAGATTTGGAGAAGATACTCAAGAATTCATTGGAAAAGAAAAATGGCTAGAAGAAGAAATGTACAAGGGCAACCAACGACTGTAAGAAGAAGTGGGAGACTTCTTTGGAGAAAGGAGGAATGAAACAGGAGAATCGTCAAGGATGAATATGAGAAACGATGGAGAAGATCAAAACCAACCACCGATCTCCCGGTAGCAAACGCGGCTGTGGATTATGATAGAGTAAGTGTACATACTTGGAGGTCTGATTCTGAAGACGAGAGGGAAGAGGAGCAAGCTGGTGAACAGTGGACAAGGGGAGCAAGGAATGAATGGAGAAATGAATACGAAACGAAGAAATTGCGGCATTAGAAAGATTGAGACAAACAATACACGAAGAGAGACGGCTAGAGGCGGAGGAACGAGCAAACTTGACAAGACAGAATCATGAATTAAGGATGGAAAATATGAGGTTGCAAAATAGGAGATCTAGAAATAGCGTGAGATCAAGTTCAAGATCGAATAGGGAAGAAAGAAGGAGAGTTTTACCAACGAGAAAGTACAGGAAGAAACACAAAATCCGAGTATAGAGCATGGCGAGAGAAGAGGGAAATAGAAGATCGTTATATTCCTCAACCCGAAAATCTTCAAAATTAGCGGAATAGGGAAAATCAAGGAAACATGCAACTCCAAGAACCAAATGACCAGTTCTTTGAAGGAGAATAATCTTGCACGGGAGAGAAGAACCGAGAAGAAACCGAGAGATTGAGGATGACATTGAGAGACACTACATTGAACAAGCGCGGCTAGCTCGCGAGAGAAGAAAGGATAAGAGAAGAAATGGAAAATCAAGAGATGGAAGAGGCAATCCGGCGAGAATAACCATGACAACCGCGAAAGAAGAAGGGAACAAAATCGTACCAATAGAAATATTAATGAAGAATATGAGAGGGTGCGAGATGAGAGCCGAGAGACGACCAAGAAGAGAGAACAACCGATATAACGGTGTGCGAAATTGATGAAAGAAACGAAGAAGAGCGTCGCGATGAAGAGGAGAAAATAACGAGCGGGGAAGGTCAAAATAGGCACGAGCGAAAAAGGAGAGAAGCGAGTTAAAAAGACCGGTAGAATCAAACTACGAGGCAAATGAACAAATCTTAAGAGAACCGGGCTGAAATGAGAGGATTATCAAATAGTAGAAGGGAAGGAGGAAGGAGACAATTAGACGAAGCCATCGCGACGCCGCGAAGAATCCCTTCACGCTAGAAGTACAGTTGGGAGGAATACCTCCTAAGTGCAATCTACTGCGTTAACCAACATCTTTGATGGAACAACTCTGTGCGGTACAACATATCAAGGCTTATATGAGATGTATGTTACGGTGGGAGAATCATGATGCTATACTATGCAAATATTTCGCATCAAGCCTAATAGGAGAAGCACTAAAATGGTTTGAAGGTCTGCCAAGGAACACAATCACATCATTTAACCATTTACAAGCCACATTCACGGGAGCATACATAAGTAACAACTTCTTCGCGACCCGGTATTGAAGATGTATTCGGGTTGAAACAAAGGGTTGGCGAGAGCTTAAGGCGATTGACAATAAGATGGAGAACCATGTGTAGCGAAATGGCGGGACGGGTTGAGGAAAGATATCTCATCCTCTCATTTGTGAATGCTCTCTTCGCGACTAACTTGTTATACATTCAAATTTTTAGAGTCAAAAATACAATCACGATGGCGGAAGCTGCGAGAGTTACGGGAAGAATATATCGCCTTAGAAGAAAGACGAGAATGAAATGAATTCTTATCCTATTCGCGAACACAAACTCGAATCTTTGCATGAACGCAAGCTTGTTACCTCAATTCATAAATACGATGGCGAGCACTTCGCAAGGACAAACAAGCGGGAAGGATGATGAGGGACGGCGGAAGATAGTAGCCATGGGAAGCCATGACCGGGAGGAGTTTGAACAAGAAAGGAACTACTACAACCGTAACAATAATAAGATTCAAAGGCTAGATCATGTGCAAGAAACTTACGGTGGACGAAGGAAATATAACCATGGAGGGCGAGAGAAGTCGCAGAATAGTATGGGAACCAATTAAGATGCCTCCACCGAATGCTAGTGTGGAAAAGATCCGGGAGGCTATACTTGTGATGGAAGATGTACCAAAGACCTTGGAACGCGGGGATGGAACCACCACCAGGCGACGAAGTCATGAGTTTTGTTCTTACCATCGCTTCCATGGACATCAAACAAACGATTGCGAAAACGTAAAGAGAATTATTCTCGGGATGATTGATCAAGGGAAGTCAATCACTTTCTAGAGGGAGAAGAAAAAGGCCAGACATTACCACCACCACCGAAATGCACGAGGCGAGTGTCGGCGAAAGGAAAGGAAACATTTGTGATAGAGGTCGGAACAAAAGCTAAAAATTTGAATTGCAACTCTATCGTCCACTCTTATCGCACAATCGAAGATTTTCATGACAACGTGCTCGGTAGAGTCTTTGCGAGAGATGCTAATGATAAAGAAATAATGAGTCCAGCGAGGACGACGCGATTAGAAAAGTGGCGGTGAAGACTATTTCTTTCTCTCTGCGGATGAAGTGCCAAAAGGAAGAGAAACACATGATAGCCCGTTGGTTGTGAAACTAGAGATTAACCCGAAACCAGTTGATGGGGAAGATGATGAAGCGAAGCTTGTCAAGCGATCAACCGAATCCTAATCGACACCTAGAAGTTCGGTGAATATTCTCTTTTACCATACTTACAAGACGATGGGAGGAAAAGATGAGGATTTGATCCCTTCGACATATAAGATATATGGCTTTAATGGCACTGCAAACAAACCAAAGGGAGAGGTTCACATGAGAATACCTCTACAAGGATTATCAATCGATATCTTATTCTCGTGTGGTTGACGTGGAATCTCCATATAATGAGCGATTGGGAGGCCATGGCTTCATGAAATCTTGGGAGTCGCATCAACATATCATCAATGTATAAAATTTCCACATCCAAATGGCATTGGTATTATACGGGGAGATTGGAAGGAGTCACAGCAATGTCATGAGGTCGATGTAGAAAGTTGCGAAGAAAGAAATGCCAAAAGAAAGGGTTGGAAGCAACATGTGAGAGATGAGCGAGAGAAAGGAAAAACTGATGGTAGATGTTATAGAAGTAAGGATCTAACATACCTCGCGAGGTGAATGCCTAGAAACGAGGCGAATGTTATGATAATAAAGGAGCGAAGGATATGAGGAACAAAAGGCATAAGAAGTGAATGGTTAACAAAAGCGGGGAGGAAAAGTAGCAATTGAAGTAATGATGTGCGAAGAATCTCGCAGATCAAGGGTAAATGAGAATTCGATTAAGAAAGAGATAAAGACACAACAAATGAAATGGAATTTTGCGAATACTTCGCAAACAAATATTAACAAATAATGAAACATGAATGATTGAATGATTTAACAAAGATGAATGAGTAAATGAATGGGACGAACCTTTATGGCGTACACCTAGTTCGCGAATAACATTTCGTAAGAGGCAAATGTAAGACCTAAAGTGCGTCATATAAGGGGTATCTCTCGACATGGCTCGGGGAAGGTTACACCTCTCCCGAAGCTGAGTCATGAAAATTTGGGGCCCATGAAAGCCTATCCTAAGAGGTACCTTGGATTCCCAACTATATATATAAGGTTATACCCTGGTTGGGCGACCGAGGTCTCTTCTTAGGAGTCGGTGTATGCTCAAGGCGCCGAGGTACACGGTTGAGCGAGTGCCCGGATGGATGAACCTACCCTGGCCATTCTTGGCAAGTCTTGGCATATGTTGCACTCGCCCGAAGAAAACTCCATTTAGGGTGCAGCCTCGTAACCATAAACCCTATAGGTATAAGGGATAAGAGGCTGCGAAAACAACTGGTTGTTGTTAAGACCGGATGGGAGGAGCTAGTCTTGTATGGCCGATGTTTCGCCTCCTTGAAGGGGCAACCGTCAGATGATAAGGGCGACGCTCTCCATTAGGGGGTGTCAAAACAGACGCAAATGTCATGAGGCTATGTTTTCACAAGAGAATTTAGGCTTGTCATATTTGTGCAATTATCCCTGCAGAGGCAATAATACTAACGCGAAGGTAAGGCGAGATCAATGGGTCTTTACACGAAAGTGTACGGACGTCTGCGATTTCGTCGCACGGCTTTAATGTCATGGGGCTTTATGTTCGCAAGGATATCTAGGCCTGTCATATTGTCGCAACTAAAACATCTACGAGAGGCAAAAATACTTGGAAAATGATAAGACAAGATCAATGGGTCTTTACATGCAAGTGTAAAGACGTCCTGCGATTTTGTCGCGATGAAAAGGTGGCGAGGAAAGACCTCTAATTAGGGAGGTATGACTTGGAAGACCACACAAAAATGATAAGGCAAGGTCAATGGGCCATTGCATGAAAGTGTAAAGGCGGCTTGCGACCTTGTCGCAACAAGAAGAGATAAAATAAAGACTACCGAAATGATAAGGCGAGATAATAAGGAAATCCAGCGACCTCGTCGCAACGATATATTTCAATAACAATAAAATAATTATCCAACAACATACATGATGACAACTAAAATCTTCCATCTGAAGATAAATAACAGAGGCAAGTATGGGAATGGAAAAGATGAAATATTGTTATTCATCTTCGATGAAAGAGTTATACATCAATAATGTTAGCCAATTATATTACAAGGAAGAACTACCAAAAAGGGGGAGTAAAGATTGAATTCGGGGGAAAAATCCAAGAAATACACTATAATAAGGATACGAAAAATGTACGAGATATTACAAGCGAGAGAAAGAAAACAAAAAGAGTTATCTCTTTGGTGATTCTTCTTCTTCATCGATTCTTGAGACCTATTATCCTCATCGCGAGTTTTCTTCTTCGCCAAGCCTCGCTATCAGAAACGTCTGAGACAGGCAGATTCTCGGGAACCTTTTCAAGGAGCCAGGGATATGAACGCAGAGGGATATTGTGGTCCTTACAAACATACTCCATGGCTCCATTGCGAAAACGAACAACATCATTATTAAAGTTCTCCACTGTCGTTAGAAATTGTTTCTTCAACTTGGAATATTTATTCTCGCGAAGGAGAGATTCTTTCTTGAAATGTTCTTTTTCGGTTTCGAGTTCTTCAATTCTCATTGGAAAATTCTGGCGAGTTGTTCTTTTCGATTCAAGCTCTCTAATTCTAACACTGAAGCCTCTTCTCGGATTACTGCAAATAAGAAACAACAAGTTAACAATTTACAAGCAATACTACGAAGTAAGAAGCGATAAGGTATAATAAGTAACCTTCTCTATCAGATATCATATCTTTAATCAAGGAAGTATGCTCGGCATGAAGACTAACATCAACACCTAGGTTATTCCTGGCATTATCTAAAACTTTCGCAGCCCCAGGCGAATTCATCATCACTACTAATAACAAGAAGAGAAACGAACTTGCTCTTCTCCATTTGCTTAAACATGGTATTACGATGAAGGAGTTCATCTCGTTCAACTTGCACACCAAGAAGAGATTTGTGGAATTACTGCTAATGCCTGTGCACCTCTGTTAGTAATGCGATCGTTCTCATCTATGAGATCACTAATTTTCTTTCTTAAAGTCTTGATCTTCTTCTCGGAATCAAGGTACATTCGTTTAAAGCGATTAGTTAAATTTAAACTAGATCTGTGTTCGATCTCCAAGAGATGATATTTGGATTGAAGATCCTTTAATGAAAGGAGGTTAGTTTTATTGGAGGAACTACTTAGAGATTGATTGAGGTGAGCGAGAAGAAGATCATTATCCATAGGTTCGAAATGTATGGAGAAGAATAGCCTCATCGGAGAGATTATATACATCTGCGAAGGTAATAAGTTAGGCGACAATATGCAACCGATAAAATAGAAATGATAAAAGGAAGTAAAATCTTATACCATAAAGTTGTTGATTAGCGTTCTGAAGAGTGGACACCCTATCCTTTTGGGAGTCAAGTTCGGTATTTAACTTTTGAATTCTCTCGTCTTTATCGCGAGATGACGCAGACTTCAATTTCTAATTCTCGAATCTTCTTGTTCAATTGTGAATTCTTCTTTTCAAGATTGTTGCGTCTTCTCTCGAGATCCGAGGCAACTACAAAAGAAGTTCTTCCAACCTATAAAAGAAGATAGAAAAATCATTAATATATATATATATTTAAAAATTTAAAATTAACGAGGAAATATGACCGCATACGTACCAAAGATCCAAGTGCATTCAAGAAGTCGGGAGACACAATTCTAGAGGCTCCATTGAAAGAATTATTGCCCTCTAATAAAGTAGCATTACACACGTTTTGCGAGAGCCCCGCAAAGAGAAGCTAGGGGAGCATCTCCCATTCCTTGAAACAGATCTGAGAAGATGCTAGATAACTGATCCATAGAAGAATCGGTCGACGGAATCTTCTTGGCGAGAGAAGGATTCGAGTCATGGTTATCCTCGTCGAAGATTCGGAGCTTGAGCTAAGGCGAAAGAAGATTGGACCTTCCGCTTTTTAGCTAATGGAGCGAGAATATTTACCCTTGCGAGCAGCAGTTTTACCCTTACTTTTAATCTTCGCGGCTACAGCTTCTTCAGCTCCAACCTTCGTATACGGTTAAAAATAAGAAACAGAGGCAACAATATTGTTTCAAATGACAAAGGAAATGTTTCTTACTTCATCCGTAAGCGATCGAAGTATGGTCGTAGTACTCTCCAACGGATTATCCTTGTACTTTCTTCTCAATTTGGCGATCCGAGAAATTTTACAAACTCAACATATATAAAAAGAAAGTTGCAAAGGCAAGATTTAAAATGGGAAACATACCTCATTTGCCTTATCGGGCCATTTGAATTCCCAAGGATGATACCTGTGAGATTCGCGGGAAGAACGTGCGAGCCCGCGATATAAGGGCCATTTAAAATCAAGGGTACAATCCACCACTTCTCATCTTTGGAGTGGCGAGAGTAGTATTATTGCCGGGTGCCAATCAATATCCTGCATGAGCAATTTATCCTCGGGGACATTATCCTTCTTTTTCGGGCGAATGCCCAATGAGATTCGCATTAATCATCTTTATCACTGAATAGTTTTCAAAAAGTTCTCTACGATGTACTTCTCAGCACTATTTCCAAGTCTGCGAAATCGGGGTGTCTAACGGTAGTAGGGTATAAAGATCCTTTGCAAAGACTCACGATTCGCGAACTCAAGCATTAGGCGAATGCAATCGCCACTCAATTGATAAACAGCCCAGAGAAATTTTTTCATGGGCCAAGATTTCATAAAATAAAGGCATCTCGGGATTGTACAAGGGAATGGGAAGTCCCGCGAGAAGGTGACCTAAGCGAGACTATAATCTTTTGATCATCACATTGATGATCGAAAATAACTTTTGCGAAAGAATAGATGAAGATTCTTGATCGGGAATGGTTGATAGAGTGAAACCCTTCTCGAGCAACTTCGTTGAACTTCATCAAAAGAAGCTTTGTATGCACGACTAATGGAAGCCATTATCGGTATGGGAATGGATGGGAGGTTAAAGGTTAGGATCGGCGCTAGAAAGGACGAAGAAAAGATTTGCGGTAAGCGGGAGCGCAAATTGCGGAAGGAGAGAGTCAAAGAAAAGTTGCGAGAGAGAAACTAAAGGATGAAAATGAGGGGAAAAGAAAACTATATATAGGGAAAAAGATCCTCGAGAAAAACGAGGTCATTTAATGCGAAGAGACATGAATGGTCAAGAATAAGCGGTTGAAAGAGACGTGTCAAGAAAAGACATTAATAATCAAAATCCGTGTAAAAGTACAAAATCAAAATGAGATAAAGATAAGCGATCAGAAACAATATTGTAAAAATCTCATGATACTCTTCCCCTCGCAGGGAGAAATATGAGGAGAGATAGGAGACGATACTTCGTATATATCTCAAAGAAGCTTCGGAACTTTGCAAAAGAATAGAGGCAAGTACGTACTTTTCAAGGAAAGTATTCTTTTGCTCGTTCCATCATCAACAAAGATCAAAGATCGCTACCACAATAGATTTTTCCTTAAAGATCGCTTGTCAAGCAATATTCCAGGAAAAAGAGGCAAGATGTAGGGTCGTAATATCGCAACAAACAAGGCTCGCGAGATTAATAAACGACAAACATCGCGAAGGAGTCGCGAGGAGCTAAAATAAACGACGCAATGAATAATGACAGGCAAAACATAAAGAAGACGTGAGACCAGGCGAGGTTAAGAAGTGTCGCGAGAGTAAATGTTTGTGCATCTGCGACACTTCGCGAGACATTCCGAAAATAAAGGGTAGCTTAGCTGTCATCCACTATGTATTACCCTATATAAAGGGCTAAATGAGTCTGTAAAGGGAGAGATCTTTTTGGAATTGTTGGGCAAGTCATTAGGAGAGAGAAAGTTTAAGCATGCTTTAATTTCTAAGTGTAATTCTATTTTCCTATGTAAACATTTCATGAATTCAATCAATAAATATTCTTGATCTTACATCTTTCAATGGATTAATTAAGCAAAATCGAGTAAGGGGTGTAGTGTGGGAAATCCTGCTACTACAATTTCCATGAACAATGGTTTCAAAAGAGGTCCTAGTTCTTTTGCCTTTTCTATTATGCAAGAGTCCATCCGAATCAAAAGCAATGTTATCAAACGACTGAGAGAGACCAGCAAAATTCTTAAAAGAGTGAGGGCGCACAGCTGGAGATGGCTTATGAGAAACCAGCTCTCTAATAGTTAGAGGAGCAAACTTAGGTAAAGCACTAGAAGCAACATGAGCGAACAAGGAGGAACCCGTGTTTTTGAAGGTCAAGCGGGTCAAGGCCGACAGGAAATCGAAGGCTTTGAATGATCCAGAGCAGCAACAGCAGTAGTAGAAGAAGCCCTGACATTCCTCGGATTTGAGCTCTCTCCAACCTCCGAACTTGACTGGACCACGGTAACGAAGAACATGAGACGCTCGCGGAGTAGGAGCAGAAAAGCCCTCACAAATTTCCTCCTCTGAATTTCCCTGCATTGCTCATCATTATGATATAAAACAAAACATCTCTTACAAGCCCTAAAAGGCAGATTAGGGTAAAAAGCCCTCATTATATAGGTTCTCCTACTGGAATTGAAAACCACGTTCCTTGCCAAAGGAGTTTTCAAGGGCACCATCAGTCGTGCTTCATATAAACTCCCAGCTGGAGATTCAGCTGAGACGAAATCTCCAAGTTGATCCAAAACCTCCCTAGCCCTTCCTTTGTTAACCAAATCAGAATGTATCTCAATTTGAACTGGCATTAAAGTTTTCTCCCATACCAAATCGAAAATAGATTCCAAAGCACCTAGAGGCTGAACTGTAAAGAGTTGACCGAAGAGCAAGGTGGGTCTTGCTGCATAGGCTATTTCCTTGTCTTGATTTTTCTTGAACATGACTACAAATAAATTTTGAATACCCATACCTGAATAGAAATTGACAACACAATCTTTGAGGAATGACCATTAAATGGCATAAACTGAGCAGACATCATACTTAATCCATAACCACAGGGAATCACAGTAACAGAGAAGAGTAATGAAGATTAATGCCAGATGTAATATAACTTCTGAGTTAGCCACTCTTCAACAATTAAACAAAAGAAATCTTTAATGTCTTCAATCCACTTAGAGATAAAATACTCCTCTTAATTGTAATTTTAAAATTAAACACAGCTTTTGATGCAAATGAACAGAGGATTAGCTGAAACTAGATATCCCTCAGAGAGATGAAAAACAATAAACCATATAAAGCTTTCTTACAGAGATAATCATAATGAGTATAAAAAGCACCACCTAAAAATTTCATTACCAAAAAAAATTTTGCTTCAGATAACTACATCTTAACAAGTAGGAGTAGCAGTAGCTAGAAAAAATCCCTACATAGTGTAGGATCTCACATAATTCAGAATGACCCAACTCAAAGATTAATCCTTATCTGTACAACAAATCTTGAAGTGAATCTAGTCCCATTCAGAAAGGGGAGAATAAAGAATGAACCATACCCACTGCTAAAAGTAGTCTCATCTTCTCAACTTGTGAATCTTCTCTGAAACCATAATAATTTGCGAATCTCATGATGATGAGCTGAAACTCTATGAATACACCTCCATTAGCTCATGACCTAAAATAGAATCAAAAAGAAATAAACTTTAGAGAAACAATTAGATAAAGCTTACAGATAAAAACAGAATCTACAGGACTTTAAAAGATCGAAGTAAACATTAAATTAGGTTTTAACAGTTCCTAAGAAATCAGATTTCAAAAAATCAAAAATTAGGTCATAACTAGAACAGATTCGATTAGAGACAAAATAGTAATCAAAAATAAAATTAAAGATATGAGAAAAGATAAGAATCAATAGGTGAACATGAAAAACTTAATGATTTTTAAAGATTTAGATTGAATTGAAGAAGGGAAAGGTGAGAATTTTTTATTTGACTAAGTTAGCGTCACAAGAAAAATCGCATGACTTTTCGCCCTCAGCAGAAAAAACAGTCATTACATTCCAACTATGTATTGCTAGTATTGAGTTAGGAGATAAGTAATCGTCGAATAACCTTTACACAAGTAGAGAACACGAGACCTTACAGAGGGATTTTGTGGAGTGATTGTGGGTATAAACAACACTAAAAAGTGGACCTTGAGATAAGAGTCTAACTATTAGGATCAACCAATAAATTCACAAAAGATAAAGCATTCGACCAAATTACACCTTGAGTGAGCTACTACTAGGTGGTTAGGCAAATAGAATCTAGTATTGGAGAGCTTCCGTACTCAGTGATAATAGGAATTTAGGGAACAACACTGAGCTAGCTGTTATTCCACGGTTGGTGATAATCTATGATTAACGACGAGTAGGCAATTATAATAACTCATTGACGGTTTATTAACAAAGAAATATTCCTCGATCATATCTCTCTCTATTGATTACAATACAACATTTATTTGCTTTGATTATTTATTTTGTTCACAATCTAAAACAAAACCCCCCTTTATGACATTTTGACAACTAAAACTCACTGCTCTTCGTGAGAACGATCCTTACTTCCATTATATTACCAGTTAATTGTGTGGAAATAAAATTATTAATTTGTTGAGCCTACAACGCCCATCAAGTGTTGGATGATTAAAATTAGCGGATTTAAGAAGCCAACAGGCGTGTTATTCTTAACCGCTAACAGGTTAAGTTGACCCGCACAGGTTAAGTTGGTCCGCGCGGTTTATATTGGTCCGCAAATTTGTTGAATTCATAATGGGATCAAAATTAACAAATTTATTTGCCCACTCGTTTTTCAAGGTTGTTGAATTCATTGTGGAAAAATCACTCATTTTTCAAGTTTACTAAATCCATAGTGGGATTAAAATCACTCGTTTTTCAAGCTTGCTGAATCCATAATATGATCAAAATGAACAAATCCATGTTTTGTTCATTCCATATAAGAGTTGCCCGTAGATTCTACGGAGGGAGAGATTCTTCGGAGAAGAATGGAAAACAACATTTTCTGCTGATATTTCTCGAAGTAAGAAAAACTGTTGTTTTTACTACTCCACCCATAGAATATTCGTTTTTCCTTTTAGTTCCTCTTATATTCACTAAGAGGTCCTCGAAAACCAAAGAAAACATAACACCAAAGCTGTACCTGTACCCCCAAATGAGCTAAAATTCATACATTTGGAATTTGAAATTTGGAACAAAAAAAAAAAAACCTAAAAAGCATGAAAAACAATGAACAAAAAACATTCAATAGAGTAGTCTAAAATTCCTCATACATTCCCATTAGAGGCAACAAACATTATACATCATCAGAAGGGAGGTACTATTATAACTTGATTGATCAAGTTAATCATTACAACCCCAGCAAAATTGAAAAACCCTAAGATTTTTCTAATTAGGGAAAAACAAGGCTAAACAAAAGCTAAAATCCTTTGGACTTTCTGCTACTTAGTCCTAATCTAAAAATAAAAAAACTAAAACCCTAAAAGAGGTTAAAACTTAAAAGGGTTTACACAAAAGATGAGTATTTTTATAGTTAGGATGGGTTGATTATTAGAGGGGGTTTATGCATAGACAGATTCACAAGATAGAGCCATCAATAAAACTGCAGCTTGTTCTTCTTCTCCTAATGGTTGCCTCTGTGTTGATCCCATGGCTGCTGATCTTTGTAACATAACTTCTCTACCAAAAGCAAGTAATCTGAGCTTCAAAGATGCACTAATAATCTTGTTATTGCTTTTATTTTTCTTGTTACTGATCTGAATCTTATGATGATGATTCTGAATCTTATGATGCTGATCATCTTTCTTCTCCTTGTTTATCATCTCATCTGATTCTTCTTTCTGCAAACCCAAAGCAGCTCTTCTTTTCTTCCTCTGTCTGATCCCACATGCATTACAGAGTGACTGAAAACAGGTTAATCAAAATCAGAACCATTAAAAAAAGAAAAGTGGGTTTTCAAAATTGACATAGAAATCAGAGCGGCACCCATTACAGAAGTGGGTCTTGAGAATCTATCAAAACCAAAATGAGAATCAGAGGTTGGGGTTTAGGGATTTTTGATTCAATACCTTGGGACCAGCAGGACCGCCTCTCCATAAAGGGGTTTTTGATGTTTTACAATCAACACAACTCTTAACAGTAGTATCAGAACCAGAACCAGAACCCTGAAATCACAGATCAAATGGATATGATTAGGTTAAGAAATCAAACATATTCAAAAAAAAATGTTATTCACTGTACAAATCAGATCAAACCGATTTGATGATCAAAAATCACGATTAAAAGGATAAAAGAACCATGATCACTCACTTTTTCAGTCAGATCCGACATGACTAAACCTCAGTGAGATCAGAACGAGAGAAGAACAGAGACAATCACAGAGCACTTGAGTATGTTGTTTTTTTTAGAGGGAGAAGATAAAACCGACATAAAAGAGAGGAAAATGAAAAAACGTAGTGGTTTGAGAGAGCGGATGGGAAGACATATAAGGGGGCCGACAGAGCCTCCATTTAATAAGTTTGTCGTTATAAACGAAATGAAATCATGTAGCGAAACAATACGGCACAAGACTCACAAATCCTGCTACGCCCGACTCGGAAAAACAAAACCCTAGCTTTTAGTTGTTTCTTGCTAAATGACCATAATGCCCTTAGGCCCCTAATTTTTCTTTCTTTCGCGATTCTAATTTCTAAACTGACCCCGCCAAAACTAAAAATGGCGCTCTTTTTTTTTGTGTGTGTATGTGTGGCACGTCTGTGTTCTTTACTTGGTGGACATTTTGTGATAAATCCAGAAGATATCGATCCCAGAAAGTCCTCGGAAGAAATCTTTTCCGCGATTAGCGTTAACACTTGCTTACATAGATGTACCGATAGTTTTCCAAAGGAAAAAAAAAAAACAGTAAAAACCAGTTTCGTGTTCCGCTGTCTAGTAGCGGATACCACACTCCTTTTCAAGTGAGATGGGAACTGGGTTGCACGGACTCGGACTCGGCGACGCGGACACGACACGACGCTGACGCGGACACGAGTAATTTCTCAAAAAACTAGGATGCGGACGCGTATATATATTAATATTATATATAAATGTGATCCATGTTCCACATACAAAAGATTGAAAATTCACAAAAAGATGTTCCTAAATATATAACTACCTGACATTATATGTCGTTAATACAAAAAGATGTTCCTAAATATATAACAGCCTGATATTATATGCCGTTGATACATTGCCAAAGCTTAGGGTCTTCAAAAAGTGAGAAAGCTTTTGCCGCAACAGTATCAAACAAAAAATTAATCAGAGATCTTTTCTCCATATAATCCTTGAAAGTTCCATCTGAAATTTCAGAAGTCAAATTAAACCAGTATAAGCTCCTCCACATCGGCATCCAAATCGTTGAATATTATCCCCTCCAGCTCTGGCTCATCAAGTGAAAGTTGAGCAATTTCAGGTAAACCGGCACCTTGCATGGTATCAAAAGCATCACATGCAACGTCCCACATTCTTGTATCACCCTTCATGTATTCAGGACTTCTTCGTGATATAAGACGAAGATTAGAATGTACATATACCAAATCTTCACCTCTTTGTGGAGTAATTCTGTTCCCCTTCACAGAATTTATAAAGCTATATGTACTCCAGTTTCGCTCACTACAAGAAGAGGAGCAAGGTTGTCCAAGTATCTTAAGTGCTTTTTCTTGAAGCAAAAGAGTAGACACCCCATAAGTAACCCAACATATATAAGGATTCATACTCCACCTATCATTTAAGCTATTACCATTTCCAAATACTCCAAGGCAATAAGAAAACTCAGCGTACTGAACATTAACTTTTCTTAACTGATCCCACTCATAGTATCTCTCGAAACATGCCAATCTCTGACTCGAAATAAGAGGATCTCTATGTGGTGCAACACGTGTTGGGTCCTCATTAAGCCATTGATGGCTATAATACCTATTCCAGTTCAGTGATACATTTAGTATAACTATATAATATATAAAACAAACACCAAAAGTTCAAATAAGTTAACTGATAACAAAAAAATTTAAGTACAGAACATACCTTGGGTTCAAAGCATGCGCCAAAGAGTGAAGTGGTGTGTTACTTTTACTCCAACGACTTGTTAGTATCTCATCTACCACCATATGAAATGGTGAAAAATCGGTTTCTTGTAACCCCTCTTTGCGATATATAATGCTCTTTACTTCGTCAATCATTTGATCCCACATTTCATAAACCAAGTGAAGGCGAGGCTTGTCAAGATCATACAATCTAAGCATTGTCGAATAGGTTCTCAAAAGAAACAATGTACTCTAAGTTATCCCACCAACAAACATCCAAAATTTTCTCTCTTATAAATGCTGCTTTAGCAGATCATCATCCTTGTACAGAACCCATTCATTGCAGTACCAAATTACAAGACCGCGCTTAACATCTTTAAATATCCGAAGCATTATAACATTGGATGCAAATCGTGTTTCAAAGATGTGTAAACAATTTTAACTCCACATGTTCATTAAACATGGCTAATCTCATGGAATGTTTTGTGATAAAGTTTCTGATCAATACCATTTCAGTAATTATTTCACTGATCCATACACACCCTTCATACGTTATAACATTTGTTCGACTATCTTTAGGAGAACATATGTTCTTCAATGCAAGGTTAAGGGTATGTACTACACATGGAGTCCAGAAAATGTGTTTATACTGACCTTCTACAAGCAATCCCGCACTCTTACAAACCGGGGCATTATCAGTGATTACTTGTACAATGTTTTGATGCCCAACTTCAGCAATCGTCTCAAGTATCAACTTTTATATATATTCTTTATCCTTAACGGATCCTTGAGTATTGATTGCTTTGATAAACATTGGACCAAACCTCTAAACAAAGAATGAAGTTAATAAGAGGTCTTCGTTGTTCATCCGTCCAACCATCCGTCACAATGCTTACACCCTTCTGATCCCAAGACTGCTTAATTGGCTGCATCTCTCTCTCAATATGTACTCTTTCATTTTGTAAAAGATTTGTTCTTAACTTATTATAACCCGGAAGAATGTAACCTTGAATTGATTTACTATCCGTCGTAGCCAACTTGTATGAGTTTATAAAATGTGGATTCTTCACAAGGTGGAATGGCAACCCAGCTGAGTAAAACAAACGTGCAATCTGGTTATCCAATTCTTCACGTTTTGCAGCATTTAACATTTCTGTATTGGGTTCTCATTCGTTTTTCTCTTCTTCTGAGGATCTTCAACAGGACGTTAATCTAGTTAGCGGGGTATATTCAGGGGAGTGGTCCCAGCTGTGCCGAAGAAAAAAATAATAAAAATAAACAGTTTCGTTTCGCCACCTGAAATTAGCTTCTTTTATGAGGTTTTTCTGCAAATTCTAGAACCCAATAAAACTATTCGGACCATATTTTCCTTCCATACTAAACTCCTGGCATCCCTTTTCCAAGGTAACAATATCTACCCCTCAAAATTTTTTGTTCTCTGGCAAAACAAAAAAATGAAAAACCAAAAACACTAGGCGCCTCTTTGGAGTTTTTTTTTTTTTTTTTCAAAAAAAAACTAAACTTTTATTAAAAAAATTTACAAGTTTAAGGATACAAGCCCAAAATAACAAAAGAAAGAAAAACATGAAAGAAAAGAAAAACAACAAGCTAATCAAATCTATAATAAGGTTGGTCAGGAACCTCCATTCTAACCAAGCTGTTAGGTCTTTCATCAAAGCATAATTTCTGCCCCTTAAGAAGATGAGCTCCCTTCTTTGCAAAATGATCAGCTGGGAAGTTAATCTCCCTGTAGACATGCCTGTATTTTATAGATTGAAATCTATTATAGATTCTTTGCCATCTAGTAAGAAGAAACCAAAGAATTTTCTGCTGCTCAAGAGAATGTATACAGGTTTTTGAATCTGATTGGTTAATGATTTTGAAATGTTGATTCTCAAAGGCCCATTCCAAAGCTCGATGTTTGAAAACAAACTCGCAACAAAATTAGTAGCAACACCTAAGCCTCCAGCTCCTGCATACATGAATTCTCCATTATGATTCTTGACAGCAAACCCATAACCAGCTATACCAGGGTTGCCTCTTGCGGCTCCATCACAACATAGAATAACTTCATCCACACCAGGCAAGGTAAAATATATCATTGTAATTCTAATCCTTCCCAGCTCTCTATGTTGAATTAAGAAGTATTGCATAATATCAGTTTCAACAGTAGAACCCCACATTTTCCCTTTCATTCTATATTCACAATCATGAGCCATTTTTCTAATCTTTTTTTTAATCTTAACACAGTCAGGTTTCTCCGCCTCATAATAAACATCATTTCTCGTAAACCATATCTCTACCATGAGAGTAAAAGAACAACCAGTCCATAATTCTTTTATGACAGGGCTAGAATTTTTGCAAGATTTTAGAGTATCTTCAAAGGAAAGAGGGTTTTTATAGTGAAAAATACCTCCTAGCCAGCTCCAAAGTCTCTGACTGAAACTACAATTCCAGAGAATATGTTTCATGGAGTCTTCATCATTGTGGCAGAGTAAGCATCTTGAAGCAAATTGAAATCCTTTTTTTTTTTTTCAAGTTTTCCTCAGTGGGGCAAACCTCTCTGGTAATCTTCCATATGTTAGCAGCAGTAGAAGGTGAAACTACATCAGCCCAAATTTTCTTATAACAGTATAGTTTAGGTTTTGGAGAACTTATTTTCTTCATAGCCTCTGAAACAGTAAAGCAACCAGAATGGCTATTACACCAAATTAGAATGCCTTCTCCTTCTTTAAGAATAGGTAATTGATGATGATTGAAAAATTGTAAGAAATCAGCAGGAATACACCATTGGCCATTGACAATTAAAGTACTGACTTTTAAAAGTGGGTGTAAAGCTATGAAGGGGTAATAAGGGAATAACTTACTGATAGGCTCTTCATAAATCCAACCCCATTCCACAAGGAAATTTTCTCACCAGTACCCACAATCCATCTTGTATTTTCATCAAAATCTTTAATTACCCATCTAATACCAGGCCATACAGAGGATTTTTTGTAATAAGTGATCCAATTTCCATTCTTGTCGAAGATATTTATAAAGAAAAAATTTAGCCCACTCTTCATTTGACTTCATCATTTTCCATAAAAATTTCATAAGCAAGGCTTTGTTCAAGTCTTCGAGATTTCTTATACCAAGGCCACCCTCTTCCTTTGAAGTACAGACATTCTCCCATTTTAGAGTAACACATTTTTTATCTTCTGCATTTCCAGACCACAGATAATTTCTAATAATTCCTTCACAAGCATCAATAATATTCCTTGGCCACTTATAAATGGACATATTGTAAATAGGAATGTTGCATAATACATGGTTTATCAAAGTCAATCTTTCCTGGAAATTTAAGAATTTTCCACTCGAAGCAGCAAGCTTGTTGTGCATATAATCAACAATGTGCCATAAATGACAAGATTTAACCCTCCCTTAAATCAACATCACTCCTAAATATCTATCAGGAAAAGTAGATAAGTCCATTTGAAAGAATTCAGCAATTTGTCTTTTTCTTGATTCAGAAGTACCATTCATAAAAAGTTTACTCTTTGCAGTATTAATAACTTGACCAGTTGAAGCTTGGTATTCAACTAATAAATATCTCAGATTTGTAATATTTCTCATACCACCATTGCAAAAAAGAAGAATGTCATCTGCAAATAATAAATGGGAAGGATGCATACCATTTCTTACAACCATAGGCTGGATTTTCTTCTCAAGAATCATATGATGAATATTTCTGCTAAGAATGTCTTCTGCAATGATAAAAATGATAGGGGAAAGTGGATCACCTTGTTTAAGTTCGCTTCCAACACCAAAGAATCCAATAGGCCCTCCATTTAACATAATTGAAATTTTGGAAGATTTGAGCAAAACCAAAATCCACTTACAGAACTTAGAAGAAAAACCAAATTTCTTCATAGATTTATACAAGAATTCCCAGCTCATGGTATCATAAGCTTGTGAAATTTCTAGTTTAAGGGCTAAGTTACCTCCTCTTCTTTTAGTGACCATTTCATTAACAAGCTCGGATCTTTGGAAGAATCTGTTCATGAATGTTTCTATTTTTGAGAAAAGCACTTTGTTGTGGGGAAATGACTTTATGAAGAAAGTTGGTGAGTCTCATGGTAATAATCTTTGTAATGATTTTAAAAACAGAATTACTAAGGCCTATGGGTCTAAAGTTTTTAGCACACTTAGCACCTTTAATTTTTGGAATTAAAACAAGGAAGTTAGAGTTTATACCAGTGGGAATTATGTTGTTCTTCCAACAGTAATGAATAGCTTCCAGCTGATTCTTTTTATAGTATCCCAAGCAGCGCTATAGAAAGTTCCAGTAAATCCATCTCCTGGAGCACTGTCTTGATTGAGATCAGAAATAGCATTTTTAATTTTATTTTCATCTGGAAGGCCTTGAAGAAGAGAATTATCTTCTTCAGTAATAACTTGAGGAACAACATCAAAGATTGAATCTTTAATCTGCACAAATTGGTACTCAAACTTCTTACTGAAATGATCAATAAGATTGTCAGCAATTCCTTTCGATCAGTGATAATATTACAAGAACCGTCTTCTAATTCTCGCAATGGAATTTTGACTCTGCCTCAGTTTTATGCTTGTATGAAAAAAAATTAGAATTTATATCTCCTTCTTTAATCCAATTAATTCTAGCTTTATCCCTCAAGAAAGCATGGTAATTATTAGCAGCAATGTCATATTCTCCTCTTGTTGTAACTAAATTGTTCAAGAGAGTAATATCAGTTGGATCATTATCTGATTTTAAAGTCTATTCTAAAAAAAATTCTTCAGCTTTTGCTAAATTAGCCTTGACATCACCAAAAACCTCCCAATTCCAAGCTCTTAAAATCTTTTCGAGTCTTTTCAGCTTATTCATGAAAATATAAATAGGATTACCTGAAATTTCTTCACTCCAAGAATCAATAATCACTTGCATAAAGGAAGGATGAGAAAGCCACATCTTTCTAAAAGGAGTATTGAGGGCTCTAGGAATCACAGTATCAGATCCAACAAGAGGTCCATGATCCGAAATTCCTCTAGCTCCTACTTTATAATGCCAGCCATTAAAGGTTTCAAGCCATTTCAAATTAAAGAAAGCTCTGTCTAAGTTGCAAAGAATTCTCTTTGTGCCCACTCTGCCATTACACCAGGAAAACTCCAGACCAGACTTTGGAGCTTGATTAAGTTCACAAAAATCAATGCAGTTATTAAAATCTCTCATTGCAGAAGGAAGAGGAGTTCTACCACCTTTTTTCATCAACAGATAAAACAGAATTAAAATCACCCAAAATCAACCATGGTTTGTTTAGTAAGCTAATGTCACATAAATCTTGCCAAAGTTCCCTTCTATTGACAGTATAAGAATCACGTATGAATTCCAAGAACTCAAACTCCACCAACTCCAACGAAGAATACATTGTTTTGAAGTAGCTATTACGGTGGGAGGTGTAATAGAAACGATTCAAAAAAAGCCAAATGTTACCTTTACTATCATCATGAGAATTATGGATGATTTTATGACTCATACCAGGAAGTTTAATAATATTTTTTTAACTTTAATCTTAGGTTCAGTAACACAAACAAGAGAAGGATTATTAGTATTTACTAGGGATTTGAGTTTATCTTTGGCCCTTTGTCTTTTAAGGCCCCTTATATTCCAGTAAATAACTTTCATTGAATAGGAGGGGGAGGGGAACTCCCTTTGTCAACCACATGCTTTAAAATTTCCCTATTGGTTCTTCTAGTAGTCACAGTTTTGGTTGGCTTTAGAGGAGGTTTTTTCTTCATAGGACCACTACCTTTACTAGTTTCAACAGGAGTATGAGTAATTTGTATACTAGAAACTATAGGATTGACCACATTATCAGTTTGAGAGATGGTACCAAATTCCAGCAAAGTTGTAGTGTTAATCTCTTTAATTTCACCTGAAAAAGCGGGGGGGGTACAACAACCTCACCCAATATTTCGATTAGCAATCTGTATGGACTAACTCTAATATACTTTTAAGAGAATCAACTAGACATTTAGACTCAATCTTAATAAAAAGTATATCAAGGAGTTAATATCTCTATCTCTCGATTTGATCTTTACTCAAGCAAATGGAAATCTGCGAGTCTTTATCAAATATTAGAGAGATAAACTTGGATGGTACCAAAGACCAATATCCAAGTGTCAATCAATGTAAATTAACAACCAAAGGTTGGATATTCTAATTGATTGATCTTAACGCATAACCTGTGATATTTCAATTATATAACAAAATATAATGCGGAATAGAAATTAACACAGACACCGGAAGTTTTGTTAACGAGGAAACCGCAAATGCAGAAAAACCCCGGGACCTAGTCCAGATTGAACACACACTGTATTAAGCCGCTACGGACACTATCCTACTACAAACTAACTTCGGTGCTGGACTGTAGTTGAACCTCAATCAATCTCATACTGATCCAAGGTACAGTTGCGCTCCTTACGTCTCTGATCCCATCAGGATACTACGCACTTGATTCCCTTAGCTGATCTCACCCACAACTAAGAGTTGCTACGACCCAAAATCGAAGACTTTAATAAACAAATCTGTATCACAAAGAAAAGTCTACAGAAATAGATAAATCTGTCTCCCACAGAAATACCTACAAGTTTTGTTCCGTCTTTTGATAAATCAAGGTGAACAGGAACCAATTGATAACCCGGACTTATATTCCCGAAGACCAACCTAGTATTATCAATCACCTCATAATAATATTAATCGACGCGGCGAAAGAAGATATTGTGGAATCAAAAACGAAGAGACGAAGATGTTTGTGACTACTTTTATATCTTGCCTATCGGATATATTAATCTCAAGCCAATCGTTACGATTGTACTCAACACGATAGAATCAGCAAGATCAGATCACACAACTACGAGAAAGTAGTATCGTCTGGCTTCACAATCCCAATGAAGTCTTTAAGTCGTTAACCTGGTTTTCAAGAAGAAACCTAAGGTTAAAGGAGAATCGATTCTAGCTAATACAACTAGTATCACACAGGAGGTGTGGGGATTAGGTTTCCCAGTTGCTAGTATCAAATCAGGGTTTGCAATCAATGTTAGATTAATAACAAAGCATTCAATATTCACCGTTAGATGAAAACCTAATTAGATTCAAGCTAATATCATTCAACCGTTGGATCTAAAACTTAGCTTGTTACACACAAATGAAATGCAAGATTTTAGTTTTGTGTAACCGTATCTAAACATGTACATTTGTTGGTTCAACAATAGTTAACCAAATGGTTAGCCATATGAGCACTTTCATATCTAACTAGTTCAAATGACTCAAATGAACTAGTTAGAGAGTTGTTCAATTGTATAAATCTTATGTAACTACACAAGACACGATCGAAGCAAAACGATTTGATTCACTCGAATCGGTTCATGAACGTTATAGCCACGGTTTGCATTTTGCATTCCTTAGTTAATATAAATATAAGTTCACAAAAAATCGTCTTTAGATATAACCAACTTAAGTTCGCAGACTAAGTTCGCGGACTTAAGTTCCCGGAAGGAGTTCTCAAACTCCAGCATATATTCTTGGGATGAGAACTTCCGCCAGTTCACGGACTGGGTTCGCGGACTGAGTTCATAACTCTTGTTCCGGTTTTCCTGATCAACAAAGTACGCGTAATTCGGTTCAAGGAAAAGGGACTTATACATATATGTGTTGCCACACAATGCTTATATCCAACAATGGTTATATAATCTAAACTCTCAATTTCAACCATTGAAACATTCGTAGAGGACGTTATTATATAGTTGTTATTCACAAACTATTTTTCGTCAAAGTGAGCAATTTTCAAAGTGATTGAAACATAACATGACTTTCGTCACTAGGTAAATATAAAAATGGCCAAAGCGAAAGCTTACCAACACATATTTCGAGAAATAGATAGGCGAGATAAACTCGGCTCGAAATAGCAAATATGTATAATCAAAGTCTATATAGCAAACCGACTTTTGTCTCAAAATAGGATATAGAGTAGATAGACTTTAGAGTGATAGATAAGTTCAAGTATCCACATACCTTTTTGTCGATAAAGTTCCACCAGTTCCTTGAGTAGTTCTTCGTCTTGTATGATGATTTCCATGGAGTTCTTGAGCTCAACTACACTTGCTATCCTAGTCCGAGACTTTGCTATAGTAGACTAGAAATCAAGACTTATAGTTTTGATCACTAACATTGACAAACATGCTTGATATAGCAACGCATGCGAGTTCGACCGAGCAATGCTCTAATAATCTTCCCCTTTGTTAATTTTAGTGACAAAACTATTAATACATATGGAATACAAAAATAAATGAATTCACTTTTGTAGCTCCTATTCCACATGCCTAATCTTCAACATTATTTGAAATCTTCGTCACTTCCAAGTACTCCAATGATCCCAAAAGTTGTAAGTTCAGCATCATCGTTGTTGAAAATTCGTAGCTATAACAATGAGAAAATAAGAATTCTCAATCATTGTTATACAGTGTCATAGTATCATTATATAGCATCAAAGTTCAATTGTATCACAACTTCGACAACAATATTATGGTGATATGTATCACCCCCCCTTAGTCAATACTCCATCTCACATGGAAACCACTCCCCCTTACATAATGATCTGAAAACCATATGTATTTGTAGTGTGAACTACATATTAATGAAATTTCCAGAAGAGATATTTCATGACCAAAAGAAAGCACATATCATCTTATTTAGATGCAATCATATAGCCGAAGCTAAATGCATTCATCAAGGAGTTTATAAAGATACAAGATAACCCCTATAATATTCCACAGCCGCACTCCCCACAAAGATTTGGCAATTAAGCACAAGTTCAATTAAGAACTCTGCCCCATATGATGTCATTCCCGAGAGAACAACAAGAGCGACCTTACTTTTACGAGAAAAGAAGGATTTCTTTGGACACCAAAAACCACAAAATGATTTTGTATCCAAAAATCTCAATTAAACTAACCACAAGAGAACCCATGATTAATTTAATCGAAATACGCGACCAAAATAACCACAAACAAATCTATGATTAGTTTTGTTGGAAATGCTCACGCAAGAAGACTTATGGAGCCGCACAATATATACATAAAATATGGATCAGGGAAGATCAATACTTCGGAATATACAAGGATTCATTCTATTTTCCATCAATATTTACACAATGACATATAATAGATATAATCCTTGTAAACAAAAGATTTTAACCTATCTTCCATCAATAAATGACATAATAGGCTTAACTTTTGTTTGTAAAAAGTTCATCGATCTTGTATCAATACATGCATATCAACATATAAACGAGATAAGTTTTGACATCGTATGGGACAATAATAGTTCACGGACGCAAACACACATATCCCATAACATATTGCCATATATAAAACCATAAAGATTAATACTGCAAAAATCATCTTCCAAACCAAACTTTAGAATTTAAACAAATAAATCTAAAAACATGAAGATGCAAATGTTGGACATAGCTATGTGTAATCACAATAATTGCTATTCCAAACTCTAGTAATCCTTCTCAAAAACAAGAATAAATTCTCATAAGAAGTTTCCTAGGTATCAAGACAAACTCGTAATGCACATATAAGATGATTTGTCCTTAAAGGGTAGAATCAATATTTTTCGCCCGGATTTACACCAAGAATATCTACCAAAGGCGTATAAAAATATTTTCTTAACAAAGAAGAACATACAAAGTCACTAATGACCATGCACCATAGTTCACATAAGATGATTGTGAACATTCAAGAATCCCATAGTAATGCATACTACTGCCCATTCTTGAACTTCCTTCTTTGTGAGTCACCAACAACATTCTTGTAAAAGCTACAAATGAGCTTAGAAGAGTAGTACTCCAAGAATCCAAGTGCCCAAGTCCAAGAGAAGTGGAACAAGTGCGACGAAACGGATCAAAACACTCAAAAACAAGAGACAAGACAAATACCAATCTTAACTCATCCAAATTCAGGAATTCCCATCTCCATTTTGAAGAGAATTCAATAATGAAGAGAATGCAAAAAGAATGAGGTCATTCTGAGTTCGTACGAAGAAGTTACGGCCAAAACAAGTTTACTGAATATCGACGTTAAGTATGCATACCGGTTTGCAAACGAATTTTCATGACCTGGGGGAGTATGAAAACGGGTATGCGTACTTAAACCCCTGGATTTTGATTTTAAATGATGTTATGCAAACCTGGTAGGTGTACCATGGAGTCCAAACATCCCGAACTACTATGTTCAAACCTAAACACTTAAGAACCTTAAACACAAATCAAATTAGGTAGAAATGAACAATAAGCAAGGTACATGGATCATTATAAGTACCCTAAGCAAATAACAATACAAATCTTGCTCAGGTTTATAGACATACCTTTTTAGAATAATCCAGTCGAATTCTACAGCCTTACCGAACAAAATCTGTGTGCCCCAATTCTCGTGCTCCCCTCACCGTATACATAACAGGGCATTCCTTGGTAAGGATGCACTTACAACACAATCAAGTTGTGTTGGGGTGAACAATGTCTTGCTCACCACAAGTGACCTTTGGATTATCATGAAAGAGATCGCTTTTAGAACCTTTCACATCCTATTCCATTTTTCCAAAAACTTGTTAAGTTCCAACATCATGGATACTGCCTTCTTCATAGTCATGAATTTTTTTGGAAGATTATTCCTTTTCACACTCAAAGCATCATTGTCTTTCCTTGGTACCCACTTACGAGTGCGTTTAGAACAACCTAACCTTCTTCCCATTACTCTCTTCAAGATTTCTCGGAAGAGAATTGGATTGACTATTCTTTTACAAGTTAGTCTCTCTCCAATTAGGAGCATCGGATCTTGTCTTAGTCTTTACGAAGTTATCCTTTTGATAACCATTATAATTGTGAAAAGGATTCGTATGACGTTTATAGGCAAATCTAGATTTATCACAACACCGATTCCTTTGCCTAAAGGTTGGACAGATTACAACCCCAGCGTTAAGGGGATTAGTCTTAACATATGATCTTGGTTTCACAACTTCTTGTGATGCCCAAACAAGAACATCATGAAGTTTCTTATTCGTTATACGGAAACGACATCTCCTTTCCAGGTGACCTTTATTCCCGCAATAGTGGCAAACATAAGGAATATTCTTACCTCGATCTGTGTGTGCTGACTTTGGAGGCTGATATACTTTTCTCTTTTGAACCTTAACTGCCGGTGAAGGAATTTCACTTTTGCCATCAGTGGAAACCTTTTGTTGAGAAGAATCACTAGCCTTCACAAATTTTACCTCTTTGCTAATACTTGGAGCATCTATTCCCTTATAGCCCAATCCTCGTGTATCACGATGATTTTTACTTGCTCCTAGCATAGTGGATAATTTGTTTGAGCTAGTATTGAACTTTTTCAAGTCCTCTTCCAACTCCTTGATTTTATCAAGAGCAGCAGATAAATCAGCCTCAAGGCGTTTTTCTCGAGCGAGATAAGCGCTTTCTCTGTCATCAAACTTTGTTTGTTGAGAGTTAATCATTGCTTCAGATTCTGCAAGTTTCTCTTCCAACAACAAGTACTTTTAATAAAGATTATCACATTCAAGTGACTTCATACGTAGGTTTTCCTCAGAATCCTTGAGGATCGATTTGTTAGAACGATTCGAAACCAAAATACCCGCGTAAAATCTTCTCAATTTATTGTTTGTACGACAGAGGTTAGTCAGAAAAAGTGTGACATAAGAAGTTGTCATCTTTTTCTTTTCCAAAGAATCTAAAAACTTAACATACTCTGAGACTTCCTCATCAACATCTCTATCAATATCTGAATCACCTTCATCAGAAAGTTCATCCAACTGTTCTTCTAGGAGTGTTTCCCAGTTATCAACAGTTTCCGCATGTTTAGATATTAACTTAGATGTGATGGTTCTTCCAGGAGAATCCAAGCTTTGCAAATCATCTGGTAATTTCTGAACTAGTACGTTATCAGAGATAGACTCGTCCATATAGTCAGATTGCTACAAACACATACTTATAAGGTCTTTAACGTGTTTGCCCTCGCTTCCGATACCAATTGAAAAAGCGGGGTACAACAACCTCACTTGTTTATGGGTGAAAACTACTCCCGCAGAATTTGGTAATTTGGGGTGTGGATGAGGAATGAATTTAAACCTTAAACAAATGCACTGCGCGGTGAGTGCTTGTAGATTCGAGAGATCAATCTCAGTGCAAGTCCTGACTAAACCAAGAAATGGTCGTTCCGGACTTGTTTTGGTCACAAAGTGAAGGAGATGGGGTTGATCTTAGGGAGGGAAGCGAAGAAGGTGTTGAGATTGTGAAGGTGTAGACTTGCTTATGACTTGCAATAGGAAAGTGAACAATCTTACGATTGGTGTAAGCAGGCTCTGGGTGTTTTCTTGTTGTTTTTCTCTGTTTTTCTCCCGTTGTTTGGAAATAGGGCGGCGAACCTATTTATACAAGTCATTGAGTCTTATTCACGTCTCTCGTGGGAAGTGGAGGAAGTGGAGTGATGGAGTAGTGGAGTTGTGCGTTGGTGATACACGACCAGCCTTGCCCACTTCTCCTGTTCATCTCTAACCGTCCATGGCTTCCTAACACGTTCTTGTGATGGCGCGTTGCACGCTGCATGCTGTAAACCGCCAGACCAATACCCCGTATGTATCCCCCGCCAGACATGATTGATGTCCGGAATGTGTGGATTGTGGATCCACGAAAGATAGCATGTAATGCTGAATTGAATAACCGCGTTATTCGGAAGTCGATATTTGTGAAGTATCGTGTGTATTTTATGCGTACTTGCATCATGGTGTGGTAAAGTGATGGGTAATGACGCCTCACCGACCAATTAACTCCCCGACCGTGGTTGAATAACCAGCCGGTGAAGTTGGACGGATGAGATGATCTTTGAGACACTCATCTCGCGACCGTTAATGAAATTAGGGTTTTGAAGAGGCGCGCAAGTATCACTCTTCGGCCTTGGTCGAAACCAAGCATGGGAAGGATTTCGGAGAGGGCCGACCGGGCATGCATGTAGATGGCATGCCGTGTACACGTCCATGTCTCACTGTCCCATGGAGGTGCGATCTAGGCCACTCAATTTGACCCAAGCAAAGAGGAGTGGTTGAGATCGATTTAGCAATAGGAATTTGATGCCGCAAAGGCCGCGCACCATGCTCTTTTAGTTTGGCGTTCCAAGACGACCTAACTCGGTCGGTCTTGGCCGATTGGTTTGACGTGAAGATGGTAGGCTGGTGTTCACGCCTATACCTGAATGTCCCATTAAAACGTGATCCGAGCCACCCAAATCGTCCGACGAAGTTGAGCGGTCGAGATCAGTTTGTGGTTTGGGAGGCGTGGCCACGCTAGTTTGGGCGCACGTTTTGGATTAATAGGCATGATATGCCTTAGCCGAACACATGAGGAGGTAGATGGGCCCACGGTGGTCATGCTGGTATGACCGGACCTGTTTAATCTAATCTGGGACCCTCCATTCGTGCCGGAGAAGATGGACGCTCATGATGCTCAAAACCCTAATTTTGGGTTTCAAAGCCGTGCGCCATCTCTTGTTTGGGCGACAATTTTGTCACGACCAAAACATGGTTGGTTTTGACCGATTAGTCAAGTGTGTAGGCGGGCCCACGGTGATCGTGTTGACATGCTTTGGGCCCTTTGAATCTACATCTTCACCCTCCATCTATACCGCGAAGATGGATGGTTGAGACCGCTTTGCAACACATGTAATATGCCGCAAACCCTAATTTAGGGTTTTCCGTCCATAATGCTTGGTATGAACGGTTTCTTGGCAAGCTAGGCCAATGACCGACCATGCGGGGTCGGCCGTGGGTATTCCATACCGCTGGGGTGATGGAATTGATCTGGGGCCATCCAATCATGCTTATGGAGTTGGATGACTGCGATCGAGATCATATCCTGACTGATACGAATTGATCAGTCCGGATGCTCAATCGGGCTAGTATAACACACCGAGAGGGGCTCAATTGGGCTAGTATAACACACCGAGAGTCACCGTACGGGTATTTCGTACATGGTTTCATTATAGTTCTTGAGGTTCGTGTTACTCGTACGAGTAACACTCGATCGTCATGCCACACTTTGATAATGAATACCGGAAATACAAGGCCGATATGAAATTCACAGAAGGGATTGTTGCCACATGCTCCAACCTCGGAGGAATTTCATGTATTCACGAGAATGGGATTGTTGCCACATGCTCCATTCTTGGTGAATTAAGTGAGAGAGTATCCAACACTTATTAATGGATTTATCTTTTACAAGATGTCAGCGCATAATTTTCTGGTTTTTACAATTTTAACCTTAGATGAAAATCCACCATCAACATTAAGTCCCCTGCCTAGCACACAATGGTTACACTATTGTGGGGTAGGCATAAGATGGTGACAAATTAAAGATAAAACTTATGAGACAAAGTTAGATGTTACCAGGAGAGACGGGTCATCCCGTCCTTGGAGTATGTCACGTTCAAAAGGCATCTAGGAGAGCATTCCCCCAGTATGATGTCGGTCTTGCACGCTTTGGTCGACCTTGCTATGTCTCGCTTTTGCTTGGTCTAGGGCCCACTCCGTGCTTACTCCGTTTGAATGTTGGTCTTGCCAGATCGACCTTGTTATGCCCGATTAGGTCGAGGGGCTATTGCGCCTGCTTCGCTCGATCGTGGGGTTGTGCCTAATCGACGGATCACTGCGCCGCTTCGTTCGTGGGGATATCTGCGCTGTTTGATCGAACGTGGGCTTGAATTTCGTGAACATGATTCCCATGACATAAGAGAACCGTGTTGTGCAAATAAATATGGTCCCGCCATATATGCTTGATTGAACGTGGGTCCCATATCGTGTATGCCTAACTGAATGTCACCTTTATACCAGCCTCGTGCCCTTGACCAACACCGGTCTTGAAACTTGAGCAATACCAAACTTGTGACTTGATCAATACCAGACTCGAAGCTTGAGCGATACCGAAATCGTCACTTGATCAATACCGGACTTGAGACTTGATCAACACCGGACTTGTGACTTGATCAATACCGGACTTGAAGCTTGAGCAATACCGGACTTGTGACTTGATCAATACCAGACTTGAAGCTTGACCAATACCAGACTTGAAACTTGAGTGATACCGGAATCGTCACTTGATCAATACCGGACTTGAGACTTGATCAACACCGGACTTGTGACTTTATCAACACCGGTGTTTGGACCCAATACCATCCTTGTGTACTCCAAAGTGAATGTGTGTTCTGTCGTGTGTGACTACACATCTCACGCGTTTTTATACAAGTACTGACTCCTGTCTTTTATTGTAGAATGAAGAAAAGAACTCCTGTTGAGATGTCTTCCGGGGATAATGCTGGTGCCAAGTCAGGAGGTGTTGAAAGCTTCAAATATATGCCGAACATTGATGATGAGTTGTTCATCGCTCCCTTTCAACTATATGAAAATATCCGTTCCACAGGATAACCCTCTTCCTATCGACTTCAGGGTTTTTCATGCTCCGCTAGGTCCTCATGAAGGATGGATGAGACGTATGTTGAGCAATGAGTACATCAAAGATAACTTGACCAGAGCGCAGATTATCGACGTGGCTTGAGTGTTGAAACGACTCGAGAGGATGTTAAAGTGGATTCTGATGCGAACGTTGAGGTGGATCCTGAAGAGAGTGTTGAAGAAGGATTCTGAAGTGAACAGGGGTCCCGGAGAGAGCATTGAGGTGGCTCTTGAATAGACCATTGAAGCAGCCTTCCTGGAGGGAGCGTTAAAGTGGCTTCCTCTTGCCCGATTTACCCTTGCGAATTCCATGATTCTTGACCCGACCATCTTTCTCGTGTTGAAGAAGTCCTTGACTGACGATGAAGGAACTTCATGCTGAGACTCAGTCCCCAAGCGTGGTTTACATGGTTTGTTCGTAGTGGTTGTTGTTGAGCCAGGTATGGAACATCTTGGACGTTGTTTCATCATTGTGGGAGTCGTGCATGTGGTACTTTGGAGTTGGAGTTGGCGGACGCGCGGATGTTGTATCTCGGTAGTTTTCCTCTTGGTGCTTGAGGGAACCGCTGCGAAAAGTCAAGGTTGTATCGCCTGTTGGTAAGATATATGCCCCTACGAACATTATGAGGCTCTTCATTACCGGCAGGCCTGGTTCTTTCTATCATGGCATATGTTGTTGTAGATGAGCGTTCAACAGCTCCAGGATGACCAAAGCGCAGATTCTCCAATATAGCATGATAGACAAAACCACTATCTCGATAAAGTGACTCGCCCGAATCTTGTTCGACCACTGCCTGATAGAGTGACTCGCCCGGATCTTGCTCGATATGACGCGTGGACATCGTTATCTTCTTGAGGCTGTTCTCTTGAGGTATCGACTCCAGTGGAAGATTTCCAGAGCGTTGCACCGGCATTCTTTAAACTAAATGGCAGTATGGTATAATAAAAAAATTCCGAGAGGAGTTCGAAAAGCTATCTTACTTGTGTCATGCTCGTACATCTTTATCTGGTTGTAGCCGCTACATCCATCCATGGAGGAGAACATGCCGTGTCCGTTGGTTGCATCTACTAACATGTCGATGTTAGGTTGAGTAGGATCGTTTTTGGAACAACACCTGTTCAAGTCTCTGAAGTCTATGCAGCACCTGATCTATCCATTTTCATAATTGCAACTGTTTAACCGACTTGGATCCAGGTATGACATGTAGATGATGGGTGACCAATTTTCATCTAAATCCAAAGATTTCTTCATATCTCCAAGCGAATATGTCTTGGTACTCTTTGAGAAGTTCCACGAGCTTCGTGCGTTTATCCGTACTCAAGGTTGAGCCGATGGAGATAGGCCTAGAGATTCCTCAACGATTTCAATCTCATCGGTTGTGGAGTTGGTGCCATCTTGCATTGTTGTTGTGGAGCATCTAACACTTGTTCTTGTGGTTCGTTCTTTGTTGTAGCATTCCATTAGGTGGAGAGACCTGGGTAACGGTCCCCGCTAATTGATAATGGCAAAGTGTCGGTATACCGTTTTCCCTTTCGGTCACGACTCTCGATGAGTGCTAAATAGTGCATATTTATACACCTTTTTATTGGCATTTTACTCATCTTTTGCGCTTAGAAATCGGATATTATCCCATATTCATGTTTTCCTTGTTTTCAAGAATAAATATTTGTATTAATTAATTTTGTGTTTTTAGGTAATAAATAAAGCTCGGAGAATCCGAGGAGCCAAAGAGCAAAGAATTGGAGTCAAGTGCCCAAGGAGCAGAAGCCGAAGCCCGCGCGCGCAATGGTGCAACCCAACAAGTAGCAAATCATCTACAAGACATGGGCTTGAGCTAGACCCGACCCGTGACCGGATCCGAGCCCGTCTCTTCCGAGACGTTGAGATTTCTTTCTCCCTCATCCAACGGTCGCCGCTTCCACGTGCATCGAAGATCGCCGCTCCGTGCAACACCGCATCACACCAAAACCGCCAACCAACCTGAGCCGTGCGATCTTCCATCCTATGCATCCTACGCTCGCTGCGCCTTTCTCATCGATCTTCGATGTACCTGCTCAACACCATAGCCCCTATATAAACCCCAAAGCCTAACCCTAAACTCATTTCGTCTCCCTCACCCCGACCGAGAACTCTGCAAAACCCGTACCACCCTCATCTTCTTCTCCCAGACCGAGGCTTGCAGAGCCGCTTGAGAGCGGATAACTCCGCCACCACCTCCATCCCGACATCAACAACATCACGGTCTTAAACTCCGCCACCTAAGCTTTATTTCTCTCTCACATAGCTTCTCTCTCAAACCCGGAGGCTAGGTAAGAGATAAATAAAACTAGGGTTTCATTAGCAGAATCGACTCAACGACCCCGCAGGAGCGAGAGGAGACCAAGGAGAACAGCGATTCAGAGGCTATCAGTACAAGGGTTTGTTTTATTTTTCTTTAATTTCGAGTTTGTAAATTAGGGTTTGGTAGTTTATCCTTGCATGTATAAATAGGAGATGTTAAAGATGATTTTGGGTACGCCCGGATTAGCCGAGCTGTCACTTTAGTTTTAATTTGTGTTTTATTTCTTGCAATGTTTTAATTTCAATTTCCAGGGTGTGTTGAAACCCCTGAGAAGATGCTAAGCTATTCACTGTCTTGTGTGGTTCTTGTAAGCTTCATGGTTTGATTGAGTTAGCTGGTTGAGTGCATGACCCTGTGATGGAGTGTATCTTGTAAGAAGACACTCCATACTAGGGGTGTGTGAAACTAGTAAGGCAATATTATGGTGTTCATCCTCGAATGAACCAAGACTATAATCGAGGTTAGGAACCGCTTTAGTATAAGGTCGGGTGGTGGATTCACCACCCCGGTAGCTCTCAAGTTATCTTTTTACCTTAGTTTAGAGTTCATTGTCACTCAAATCAGCCCGTATCGGCAACCAAACATTGTCACTTGTTACATTTCATAAAACTCGGTAGAGCATAGCCATATATCACCGTAGCACCACAAGTCTCTCGTGGTTCGACTTCGCACTCGCCTTGCCGCAAAACCGCATACACCGTGCACTTGCGGTATTTCCGTAGGCCAGTAAATTATAAACACTCTTCCGAGCCTACCAAGTTTTTGCGCCGCCGCCGGGGACTTGGTGTGTGCCCTGTGATTTTCGGCTAATACATCACTGAGTTTCATCCTTCCTCTGTACATACTCACCTTGTGTTATTTCTTTTAGTGTAACTTAGCTTGTTTTACCATTGCATCCAGTTTTCTTTTTTTGCCGCATTGCATCTTAGCTGTTCCCCCTGCATCATTAGCATAACTTAGTGTGCATTACAATCATAACTTGTGCTGTCCTTAGCATCTGCCTGCCATCTGTTGCTGTAGCTTAACTGTTAACTGTTCTTGCATTTGATTAATCTCATCTGCATCTTGGCTGTTTGACCTGAGCTATAAGCGTCTGTAGCTGTAGCTTAATATCACTTGTCACTTTTGATCCCTTTCGGTCAAGTAGCTCCCGGTTGCATATTCTCTCGTGCTCTAACTTGTATATTACATGGGAACCGAAAATCTGTGTTGAGTCACAGGTACTGCAACATCCGCTAAGCAAGACTAGGAAGAGGAGGACGCAAAGGGAGCAAAGAAGAACCAAGGTCTTTGCTTAGTCTGCTTGTGTTTTTAAACTTGAGCATAACCAACGGTATTGTATTGTCAAATTTTGATGCTCTGTCTTGCATGAAATGCCATGTACTAATGTGATCTGAGCATAAACTTGAGCATGAGCCATTAAGAGTTGTATTGCCCTGAGCATATCACAACTCCTTGAGTGAGTTTGTACTTGTGTGTTCTGTTAAGATTGTGCATACTCAACCACCAAGATTGTGCATCTGTTAAGATTGTGTTCTGTTAAGATTGTGCTCACATAAGCCGTTAAGATTGTGCATACTCAACCCCGTCAAACCTGTTGCATCCGGGAAGCCGAAAATCTGCATTTGAGCTGCTCTGTTCATCTGTGATTTGCACTTAGAATTGTCTTTGTGCTTAAACTACCAAACCGTGATGTGCCCGACCCCGAGCCTAAACTTGACCCGCAAACTATCGACCTAGCCAACTATGCATGAGCCGCTAGCTCCCCGAAGCCGCAGGCTCGTGAGCCAACTCCACCTAACCCACATCTATCTGGGCCGTGTGCACAATCGAAGCTCGCACATCCGAGCTAACACAACCTCGGGCTCTAAACCAAATTGAGCCCACACAAAAACAGCTTAAGCCCGCATTATCCGAGTGGCTGGGCTCTGCACGTTAACTAAAGCCCAACTCTTTGGGCTATACATTTTTCACTAATCTGGCCGTGCAACCGAGCCGGGGCCAGACCATCTAGGCTAGAACCCACACTTGTTGGGTTGTTTTCACAAACCCTGGGCTTCAAACAACAAAAACCCACACAAACCAAACACTCCTAAACCAAACCAAACCCAACAAACCAAATGAAACCCATCAAAACCAAATTCCCAATAAACCAAAACCCCATTCAAAACCAAACTGAGCCCACACAAACCAAACATAAACTGGGCTCTATTTGCATCACTTGGGCTTAACCTCCTTGGTTTTGAGACATCATTTAAATGTGTGCTAGGCAATAGTACTCCTTTTTGAGCCCAAATTGAGCTGCTAGACCATGTCAGAATTTGCATACGGGCAGGATTCATATTATGGACCCCCCACAGACCATAGTGATTTTAGGGACTATTATGAGCCTTCTCAGGGCCCTGACCTTCAATATTCATACCCTAATCATTATAACCACATGTATCAGTCATCACAATGGGGAGATGAACAATTTTATACTCCCCCAACTCCTTGCTTGCAATCAATAATGGAAACGCTCATGGAGCAAAATGCTAGACTTGAATTGAATGCAATGCATGATCATCCATATAGCAATATATCTGAATTTCCCTTCTCTAGTGAACCACATGTGCAACCATGTAATGACCATTCATATGAAGCATGCACACCCACTAGTGAAAACTCTCCTTCCATTGAACAACTCAACATGATTCTTCAAATGAACCTAATTCAGACACAAAATGAAGAATGGAAGGAATTTCATGATAAGATGCTAGTTGTCCCTAATAAAGCAAATCTTGAAAATAGTGTTTCTATGCCTACTCATGCAAATAACACTGAATATGAACCTAATCTAGAGGTAAATGAGTACACTAGAAATGCTAATAGGGAAATGCATTTTTGCTATGATGATGAATATGACATGTTAGAAGAACTTGTTCATACTTAAAATTTACTGAAATCTTTGGGTTCAAAAACATTAAGTTTCTCTTCTGTGAACCCTGTGAATGATGTTTTTCTAATATTCATACATGTGATACTGATTTGGGGTCCGAAATGAGCATGATGTCTCTCTTGGCTATGTTATGAATGAGAATGAAATTTTGAGTGATAATGATTATGACATGGAAATTTATGAACTGTTTAATGCAAGTGAACATGATTTGTTTAATTCTCGGCCTAAGTCACAATGTGAAGTTTCTTGTGATCTCCCTATGCATGAAACTCAAATTGTAGATGATGATTATGGACTAGAGCCGATAGAAATGTTTTATGAACATGAGCATGTTACAACACTTGTAAATGATTTGGGAAATATTATTGTGAGTGAAATCTGTTACTCTTGAGCTCACACATGTGAACAACTTAGAAAAGCCCAACATCATACCCATGTCTCATTTTGATAAATTTCCACCCAACCTAGGTGTAGTTTGTAACCAAACTGCAAAATCAACTTTTCTGAGAGTTCCCAATTTAGGTCTAGAACTTTGTGCTTCCCAAGTCCTCTTGGACCATTTTGCATCAAAGTATAACACTTTTAAGGAACCACAGTTGGAATGTGTATATGTGCATGTTCTTAGCAAAACTCATTTTGAGTTAGACCTTTTGCATGATGTACCTTTAAAATTGCAAAATTTTGTGCTCCCAAACACACCCGTTCACAAGTTTAGGTTTGGGGGAAACTCATTCCCATTTGCAGTCTTACTTGCACTCTCATATTATATTTGTGTAAGGTCAAGTTAATGTGTGTACATATTTTCTATTGGGTTGATCCTCAACTCTTTAGATTATTGGTTTATGGTGAATTTCATTGTATATATCCAAAGAGGACTTGTTAAATTTTTCTTTTCTTGATTCGGGTTGAGTCTTCTTGCACATATATTATGCTAATCCGATATGATCTCCGTTGAGAATGTTGGATTTTGCCTTGACTAAAGAAGCTCAACCTTGCTCCCGCCGACATCCTAATCTCTTCCCTTTTCTCTTATCGCATAGTTCTCATGGTATGTAAATGTTTAAATTTTTCCTATCTGTGACACATTGAGGACAATGTTTGATTTAGGTTTGGGGGTGCATTTGCATTTAGAGTTTTTAGTCTTTTATTTTACCTTTTATTTTCAAAAAAAAAAAAAAAAAAAAAAAAAAAAAAAAAAAAAATCAATTCAAATCAATTCAAAACTCTTTTTGTAAAAACCTCCAACTTTTAGAGATTTTAGAGTCACTAGCATGCTTCTAGCTATGTCTACATAGAGATTCTGACCAAATAACAGAAACTTGGAAGTACCGGAAAACGCAATCGGGTTTCTTAGTTGATTAGAGCGTTAAAGTTGGATTTAACCATACTGGAGGGCGAATTAGGTGCTTTGTTTAGATATTCGGTAGTAGAATTGTGATCACCCATAGTGGAGACTACCCATTTTACATCAAGTGAGGCACCAACCTTCAAATTTTTGCAACTTTCTAGAAAAGTCCGTTAGAGTGTGTGTCACCGTACGTAAATTCCGGGTAGGAATGGTGAGCTACCCAACTTCGCACCATTTTCAAGACTACTTTTGATCTCTTGAGTGCTAGTTTTTGTCAATCATGAGGGTGACGTCTAAAGAAGAAAACTACTTCTAAATACCGATTTGCCGTTAGCATCACTCTCTCTCAATCGCCAAGACCCATAGAAACACATCATCACAAGAACCGGAGCAGAATCATAATATTGAAAGAAAAGTTGAGATAGTCCAAGGTTTATATGCAACAAAACAAGGAAAAGAAAAATGAGAATTAATGAAGTTTATGAAAAATTGAGTTTATCGTTGTATTGTAACTTAGATAAAAAAAAAAAAAAAAAAAAAAAATCATCAAGTTTTTGTAAAGTTCAGAAGTTCGTCATCAACAGTTGAAGACCGAAGATTGAAGACGTTTCTATGGTTCTTACGAGAGAGTGATATTAATTGCCGATCGGGTGAGAAGGTAAGTGAGTACTCACACCCCTTGCTAATGGTTGATTTCCTTTCTTAGAGATCATCGTAAAAAGATTCTTTTGTCCACATTTCGTGGAGTCTCCAGTTTTTATTTCGGAAGGTTATCCTTCTTACCTACAATGTGTGCGGGATTTCTCTCTTTATTCCCGCCTGCACACATGAGAGACTAAAAAGCGATCTTTTTGAGTGCAATTATCATAAAACCCTAATGGTAAGGCGAAGTCGAGGCTTATGATCACAATCGAATCGAATTCTTTCATATGGTATGGTTACTTCTCGCTCGGCACTTAAGGATGAGAATGCGTTCTTCGATAGTTCTAACTTCGTTACTAGCATGCGAAACTCTATGTCCTCATAGCTCCTTGGATGCTTGAGACTCTTTTACACTACGAAGTTGGAGAAGGTTTTGTGGGTACACCTCTCGGTAAACCCTCACGAGACTACAACTCGTCCACTAGGGACACCTAGGGGTTTAAAGGCTTAGTGCATACGCTAAATGCATTCGAGAGACTGCAGACAGGGGTATAGTTAGGATTTCTTTATTTCTCGTTTCACTTGAGGACAAGTAAAATTCGGGTTTGGGGGTATTTGATGAGTGCTAAATAGTGCATATTTATACACCTTTTTATTGGCATTTTACTCATCTTTTGCGCTTAGAAATCGAGATATTATCCCATATTCTGTGTTTTCCTTGTTTTCAAGAATAAATATTTGTATTAATTAATTTTGTGTTTTTAGGTAATAAATAAAGCTCGGAGAATCTGAGAGCCAAAGAGCAAAGAATTGGAGTCAAGTGCCCAAGGAGCAGAAAGCCGAAGCCGCGCGCGCAACAGTTGCAACCCAACAAGTAGCAAATCATCTACAAGACATGGGCTTGAGCTAGACCCGACCCGTGACCCGGATCCGAGCCCGTCTCTTCTGAGACGTTGAGATTTCTTTCTCCCTCATCCAACGGTCGCTGCTTCCACGTGCATCGAAGATCGCTGCTCCCTTCAACACCCGATCACACCAAAACCGCCAACCAACCCGAGCCGTGCGATCTTCCATCCTATGCATCCTACGCTCGTCGCGCCTTTCTCATCGATCTTCGATGTACCGCTCAACACCATAGCCCCTATATAAACCCCAAAGCCTAACCCTAAACTCATTTCGTCTCCCTCACCCCGACCGAGAACTCGCAAAACCCGTACCACCCTCATCTTCTTCTCCCGACCGAGCTTGCAGAGCCGCCGAGAGCGGACAACTCCGCCACCACCTCCATCCCCGACATCAACAAGATCACAGTCTTAAACTCCGCCACCCTAAGCTTTATTTCTCTCTCACATAGCTTCTCTCAAACCCGGAGGCTAGGTAAGAGATAAATAAAACTAGGGTTTCATTAGCAGATCGACTCAACAGCCGCAGGAGCAGAGGAGACCAAGGAGAACAGCGATTCAGAGGCTATCAGTACAAGGGTTTGTTTTATTTTTCTTTAATTTCGAGTTTGTAAATTAGGGTTTGGTAGTTTATCCTTGCATGTATAAATAGGAGATGTTAAAGATGATTTTGGGTACGCCTGGATTAGCCAGAGCTGTCACTTTAGTTTTAATTTGTGTTTTATTTCTTGCAATGTTTTAATTTCAATTTCCAGGGTGTGTTGAAACCCCTGAGAAGATGCTAAGCTATTCACTGTCTTGTGTGGTTCTTGTAAGCTTCATGGTTTGATTGAGTTAGCTGGTTGAGTGCATGACCCTGTGATGGAGTGTACTGTAAGAAGACACTCCATACTAGGGGGAGTGTGTGAAACTAGTAAGGCAATATTATGGTGTTCATCCCTGGAATGAACCAAGACTATAATCAGGTTAGGAACTGCTTTAGTATAAGGTCAGGTGGTGGATTCACCACCCTGGTAGCTCTCAAGTTATCTTTTTACCTTAGTTTAGAGTTCACTGTCACTCAAATCAGCCGTATCGGCAACCAAACATTGTCACTTGTTACATTTCATAAAACTCAGTAGAGCATAGCCATATATCACCAGAGCACCACAAGTCTCTGTGGTTCGACTCGCACCTGCCCTGTGCTGCAAACCAGACACCGTGCACTTGCGGTATTTCCGTAGGCCGTAAATTATAAACACTCTTCCAGGCCTACCACTCTCCATAAAAGTTCGTTCCCTCTTCGTGTGAACGTGGGTCATGGCTTCACAGGATGGAGAAGAATGCTTCGTCAGCAAAGATGCATCGTGGGTACTAGCCCTCAATGATGCAAGCCGGTCTTCTTCCCGAATTGACGCCAACGTGGGGAGTGGGATGCAACGAACTTGTCTCGATTCTTTCCGCGGAGCTTCTCCCCGTATCTGCGCTGGTTTGGTTTCCCTCGAAGTCCGTCATTGTGGTAGGTTCCCGTCGATCTTTCCCCGGGAGAACCTTGGATGTCCCGAGAGTCTTGAAAGTAATCACATTCGAAGACGCTCCCGTGTCGATAAGGGCCGTCTTAAACTCTAAATTCTTGATGCGTGCGGTGACATGTAGGGCACGGTTGTGACCTTCCTCTCTGGTTGATTGCAGCAAAATGTCTCCGTGCGCGATTCTTCGAGAGGTGTGAAAGTTCATATAAACTTTCCACTAGAGAAAACACTTCCCGATCCACCGACCTCTCGGTTCATAGTGAAACTATTGACTTGAGGAGGATCGTTGTGAGGATCGATCCCAGCATAGGAGTCTCCATGACATGACCGCTCATATCTGATGTCGCATCTTTGATCAGGTCCATGTAGGTCCGCGCCGCTGAAGTACCTTTTCCGGTGCATTGAATGCATTCCTTGTTGGATCCAGGGGCTGTTGCGGGTCTTGTGGAAATCGATCGATTAATGTCTTAAGAAAAGTGAGTACCTCTTTACGAGTTGCGGCCATATCCGTCTCGAGTCTTAGCAAGAACTTCCCGCTTCTCCATCAAGTCTCGCAATGATAATGGGGGATGGTCCTCCTCTCGTCCCCTCCGGCTCCCTCGTCCCGATGAAGGAGTGGGAGTTGTTGCTCAGTGACTACTTGAGGCCGCTGCGCTCAAAGTGATGGGAGGTGTTGTAATATCACCGCCGAGTGATCGAATTGAACGTTCCCATCCTCTGTACTCACTTGTTCCTTGATTGATCTCTCCTTCCTCAAGCATTTCTTCACTTGGTTGAAAGGTCGATGCGGATTGAACAGTCTTCCGGGCTTCGACAAGGGTCTTGAGATATAAATCTTCTAGCGAGGATTCGTAAGATGCGGGCTCCATTTCTTTATCCGGTAGACGTTGGTACCCCGGACAAGTCTTTTCCTCTCCGTGGAGTTGCCTCGAGTCTTTGTTGTCGGCGGACCATGTTGTTCATCTTTTCCGAGTCTCCCTGCGGTTACGCGCTCTTTTTGCCTCTCCACCTAGAAAGGTGTGACTCGACTAAGGATTCAAAGACATTTCTTGCACCGCTTGAGTAGATGCTTGCCGATCCTTCTTGTAATTGTGCTGCTATATCATTCAAAAGGCGAAATGTCTCGCTCTCGCGTTACGGTGATACCTCGCTTGATTTGCCAAGACATCCTCCAAAGATTCTATCTACACTTCCCATGATATCCGAACCACCCGTGGTTTTTACGGATACATTGCGAGATGGAAACCGAAAAAAATTGAAAATTCGATTTTGTGCAACCGAGAGATCAACCTCCCACCGTGGTCGCCAATTGTTTATGGGTGAAAACTACTCCTTGAGAATTTGGTAATTTGGGGTGTGGATGAGGAATGAATTTAAACCTTAAACAAATGCACTTTGCGCGGTGAGTGCTTGTAGATTCGAGAGATCAATCTGTGCAAGTCCGGCCTAAACCAAGAAATGGTCGTTCCGCACTTGTTTCGGTCACAAAGTGAAGGAGATGAGGTTGATCTTAGGGAGGGAAGCGAAGAAGGTGTTGAGATTGTGAAGGTGTAGACTTTGCTTATGACTTGCAACAGAAAGTGAACAAGCTTACGATTGGTGTAAGCAGGCTCTGGGTGTTTTCTTGTTGTTTTTCTCTGTTTTTCTCCCGTTGTTTGGAAATAGGGCGGCGAACCTATTTATACAAGTCATTGAGTCTTATTCACGTCTCTCGTGGGAAGTGGAGGAAGTGGAGTGATGGAGTAGTGGAGTTGTGCGTTGGTGATACACGACCAGCCTTGCCTACTTCTCCTGTTCATCTCTAACCGTCCATGGCTTCCTAACACGTTCTTGTGATGGAGCGTTGCACGCTTCATGCTGTAAACCGCCAGACCAATACCCCAGTATGTATCCCCCCAGTTTGTGACATGATTGATGTCTGGAATGTGTGGATTGTGGATCCACGAAAGATAGCATGTAATCTTTGAATTGAATAACACAGCGTTATTCGGAAGTCGATACTTGTGAAGTATCGTGTGTATTTTATGAAGGTACGCATCATGGTATAGTAAAGTGATGGGTAATGACGCCTCACCGACCAATTAACTCCCCGACCGAGGTTGAATAACCAGTGTGGTGAAGTTGGACGGATGAGATGATCTTTGAGACACTCATCCATGACCGTTAATGAAATTAGGGTTTTGAAGAGGCGCGCAAGCATCACTCTTCACTTGGTCGAAACCAAGCATGGGAAGGATTTCGGAGAGGGCCGACCAAGCGTGCATGTAGATGGCATGCCGGTGTACACGTCCATGTCTCACTTGTCCCATGGAGGTGCGATCTAGGCCACTCAATTTGACCGGCAAAGAGGAGTGGTTGAGATCGATTTAGCAATAGGAATTTGATGCCGCAAAAGGCCGCGCACCATGCTCTTTTCCGGCGCGCGTTCCAAGACGACCTAACTCGGTCGGTCTTGGCCGATTGGTTTGACGTGAAGATGGTAGGCTGGTGTTCACGCCTATACCTGAATGTCCCATTAGAACGTGATCCGAGCCACCCAAATCGTCCTACGAAGTTGAGCGGTCGAGATCAGTTTGTGGTTTGGGAGGCGTGGCCACGCTAGTTTGGGCGCACGTTTTGGATTAACCGGGCATGATATGCCTTGGCCGAACACATGAGGAGGTATATGGGCCCACGGTGGTCATGCTGGTATGACCGGACCTGTTTAATCTAATCTGGGACCCTCCATTCGTGTCGGAGAAGATGGACGCTCATGATGCTCAAAACCCTAATTTTGGGTTTCAAAGCCGTGCGCCATCTCTTGTTTGGGCGACAATTTTGTCACGACCAAACATGGTTGGTTTTGACAGATTGGTCAAGTGTGTAGGCGGGCCCACGGTGATCGTGTTGACATGCTCTGGGCCCTTTGAATCTACATCTTCACCCTCCATCTATACCTGCGAAGATGGATGGTTGAGACTGCTTTGCAACACATGTAATATGCCGCAAACCCTAATTTAGGGTTTTCCGTCCATAATGCTTGGTAAGAACGGTTTCTTGGCAAGCTAGGCCAATGACCGACCATGCGGGGTCGGCCGTGGGTATTCCATACCTCGCTTGGGGGTGATGGAATTGATGCTGGGCCATCCAATCATGCTTATGGAGTTGGATGAGTGCGATCGAGATCATATCCGGACCGATACTGGTCAGTCCGGATGCTCAATCGGGCTAGTATAACACACCGAGAGGGGCTCAATCTGGCTAGTATAACACACCGAGAGTCATCCCGTGCGGGTATTTCGTACATGGTTTCATTATAGTGCTTGGAGGTTCGTGTTACTCAGAAGAGTAACACTCGGTCGTCATGCCACACCGATAATGAGTAATCGGAAATACAAGGGCGATATGAAATTCACGAGGAAGGGATTGTTGCCACATGCTCCAACCTGGAGGAATTTCATGTATTCACGAGAATGGGATTGTTGCCACATGCTCCATTCTTGGTGAATTAAGTGAGGGAGTATCCAACACTTATTAATGGCTTTATCTTTTACAAGATGTCAGCGCATAATTTTCTGGTTTTTACAATTTTAACCTTAAATGAAAATCCACCATCAACAATCACTCAATATTTCTATTAGCAATCTGTATGGAATAACTCTAATATACTTTTAAGAGAATCAACTAGACAGTCAGAGTCAATCTTAAAGGAGTTAATATCTCTATCTCTCGATTTGATCTTTACTCAAGAAAATGGAAATCTGCGAGTCTTTATCAAATACTAGAGAGATAAACTTGGATGGTACCAAAGACCAATATCCAAGTGTCAATCAATGTAAATCAACAACCAAAGGTTGGATATTCTAATTGATTGATCTTAACGCACAACCTCGTGATATTTCAATTATATAACAAAATATAATGCGGAATAGAAATGACACAGACACCCGAGGAAGTTTTGTTAACGAGGAAACCTCAAATGCGTAAAAACCCGGGACCTAGTCCAGATTGAACACACACTGTATTAAGCCGCTACGGACACTAGCGTACTACAAACTAACTTCTGTCCGGGATCAGTAGTTGAACCCCAATCAATCTCACACTTTGATCCAAGGTACAGCTTGCGCTCCTTATTTCTCGATCCCAAGTAGGGATACTACGCACTTGATTCCCTTAATGATCTCACCCACAACTAAGAGTTGCTACGACCCAAAGTCGAAGACTTTAATAAACAAATCTGTATCATACAAAAAAGTATACATAAATAGATAAATCTGTCTCCCACAGAAATACCTACAAGTTTTGTTCCGTCTTTTGATAAATCAAGGTGAACATGAACCAATTGATAACCTGTACTTATATTCCCGAAGACCAGCCTAGTATTATCAATCACCTCATAATAATCTTAATCGACGCGGTGAAAGAAGATATTGTGGAATCACAAACGATGAGATGAAGATGTTTGTGACTACTTTTATATCTTGCCTATCGGAGGTATTAATCTCAAGCCAATCTTTACGATTGTACTCAACACGATAGAATCAACAAGATCAGATCACACAACTACGAGAAAGTAGTATCGTTCTGGCTTCACAATCCCAATGAAGTCTTTAAGTCGTTAACCTGGTTTTCAACAAGAGACCTAAGGTTAAAGGAGAATCGACTCTAGCCAATACAACTAGTATCACACAGGAGGTGTGGGGATTAGGTTTCCCAGTTGCTAGAGTTCTCCCTTATATAGTCATTCAAATCAGGGTTTTCAATCAATGTTAGCTTAGTAACAAAGCATTCAATATTCACCGTTAGATGAAAACCTGATTAGACTCAAGCTAATATCTTTCAACCGTTGGATCGAAAACTTAGCTTGTTACACACAAATGAAATGCATGATTTTAGGTTTGTGTAACCGTACCTAAACATGTACATTTGTTGGTTCAACAATAGTTAACCAAATGGTTAGCCATATGAGCACTTTCATATCAACCATATTCTTCTTCACCATAACTAGTTCAAATGACTCAAATGAACTAGTTAGAGAGTTGTTCAATTGTATAAATCTTATGTAACTACACAAGACACAGTCGAAGCAAAAACGATTTGATTCACTCGAATAGGTTGATGAACTTTATAGCCACGGTTTGCATTTTGCATTTCTTAGTTAATATAAATATAAGTTCACAAAAAATCGTCTTTAGATATAACCAACTTAAGTTCGCAGACTTAGTTCGCGGACTTAAGTTCCCGGAAGGAGTTGCGTACTTCAGTTCAAGGAAATGGACTTATACATATATGTGTTTCCACACAATGCTTATATCCAACAATGGTTATATAATCTAAACTCTCAAATTCAATCATTGAAACATTCTTAGAGGACGTTATTATATAGTTGTTATTCACAAACTATTTTTCGTCAAAGTAAGCAATTTTCAAAGTGATTGAAACATAACATGACTTTCGTCACTAGGTAAAGATGAACTTGGCCAAAGCGAAATCTTACCAACACATATTTCGAGAAATAGATAGGCGAGATAAACTCGGCTTGAAATAGCAAATGTGTATAATCAAAGTCTATATAGCAAACCGAATTTTGTCTCAAAATAGGAGATAGAGTAGATAGACTTTTGAGTGATAGATAAGTTCAAGTCTCCACATACCTTTTAGTCGATGAAGTTCCACCCGCCCTTGAGTAGTTCTTCGTCTTGTATGATGATTGCCATAGAGTTCTTGAGCTCAACTACACTTACTATCCTAGTCCGAGACTTAGCTATAGTAGACTATAAATCAAAACTTATAGTTTTGATCACTAACATTGACAAACATGCTTGAGATAGCAATGCATGCGAGTTCGACCGAGCAAATGCTCTAACATCACCATCCTCGGAAGTATCGCATCATTAGCATTATCTTGTAGTATATCAAATTTATTGGAACTAAGAGTAATACTGCATTTAGGTCGAGAATAGTTACTTCAGCTGGTGTTTTTCCTTTAGTTGATGTAGAACTTCCAGAAGAAACTGAAACAATACTTGGAGATTCAGTTGGTGTCTGTATTTTAGTTGTTGAAGAATTTTCAGGAGAAGCTGAATTAGTTGGAACTGGAACTTGATGTTTTTCAGAGATTTGATGTTGGAGTTGAAGCTGGGTTTGTTGTTTAGGAGATGCATTATCATTCTGAACTTGTTGTGGTATTAGATTCCTTTGATCAATAGGACCCTCTACTACTGGTGGTTTGGGTGATCGACATTCAGATGTAAGATGCTCTACAATCTTACAGTTGGAGCAGAATTTGGGTAAATTAGATAATGTCACCCCTTGAGAAAAAGCTCCAAATCTTGTGATAGTCCAAAGTTTATTTGGAATGCTCTTTGCAAGATCAACTTCAATGAGAACTTGAGCATAATATCCACTCTGGTATTGTAGAGTAGCTTTATCAACTTTAATTGAGTTACCAATGGCTCTACCAATAGTGAACAAGGTTTTTTCATCCCAATATTCTAGACTTAAACCAGGGAACTGAACCCAAACCATAGCTTTTGATGTTCGTGAATTTTCCGATCTAAAATTAGGAATCCAATTTCTTACACTGAGAATCTGATTCATAACTTCCCGTGTGCCTGATTTGATGTACTTTTTATCCTCTTCATTTGATAATTTGATGGTGAAAAATCCTCTACCCAGTGGTATTAACTGACATTGACCCGATAAACTCCATTATTCTTTTAAAATAGTAATATCATCTTAGAATTTAATTCGAAGAAGATCAAGTCTTTCAATCAATGAAAACCGCCATGAGTCATATCTATCATAGTCATGATCATCAATCAAATTAATAGCATGATGAATATCAGAAGTATTTGAGAGATCGTGATCGAAGAATCCATTGTAGATCTACTAGTATTTTCTTCCAAATTCATCTTTACTTAACGAAATCAATGGAAAAAAATGAAATAACACTAAGAAGTAACTAAAATAAGAATTAAAACACCAATCATTGAAGAAATTATTAGAAAACCACCTGAAATTAATGAAGTTCCTTCCCAGAAATCGAAATAGTGATGAAGAAAAATGTGAGTTGCTCGCCGATTCGCAGAGCCCAACTCGCCTCCTCTTTGGAGCCGATCTGAGCATATTAACATTCAACCCATGTTCTTTTCTACCTTGTTCTATCTAGCTTGCTTCTTTTTGATCAATTTTTCTTTTTAAATAAGTCATTTTTTTGTGTTATTCCTTGAGTTTCTCTGGTTCCCTTTTCTGGATCGGTGGTTGATTCGTGTAGAGATGAGTTGTAATCTTTGGCAACGAAGAAATCAGTTCATCTCTTCATCTTCAGAGCCAATATTTGAGCAAGTCAAAGCATCAAAATAGTCAGACTTAATTAATAGTGTTAGAGCACTGCTCGGTCGAACTCGCATGCGTTGCTATCTCACGCATACTTGTCAATGTTAGTGATCAAAACTATAAGTCTTGATTTCTAGTCTACTTATAGCTAAGTCTCGTACTAGGATAAAAAGTGTAGTTGAGCTCAAGACTCCATGGCGATCATCATACAAAGACGAAAAACTACTCAAGGAACTGGTGGAACTTCATCGACTAAAAGGTATGTGGAGACTTGAACTTATCTATCACTCAAAAGTCTATCTACTTTATCCCCTATCTTGAGACAAAAGTCGTATTGCTATATAGACTTTGATTATACACATTTGCTATTTCGAGCCGAGTTTATCTCGCTTATCTATTTCTCGAAATATGTGTTGGTAAGCTTTCGCTTTGTCCAAGTTCATCTTTACTAGTGACGAAAGTCATATGAAGTTTCAATTACTTGAAAATTGCTTTGACGAAAAATGGTTTGTGAATAACAACTATATATAACGTCCTCTAAGAATGTTTCAATAATTGAAATGAGAGTTTAGAATATATAACCATGGTTGGATATAAATATTGTGTGGTAACTCATACGTGTGTAAGTCCTTATTCCTTGAACCAAAGTATGCGTACTTTGATGCTCGGAAAACCGGAACTAAAGTCCGCGTACACAAGACGCGCAATGCTCGGAAGTTCACATCACGTGAATTTCTCGCCGAGTTTGTGAACTCGAAAACAAACTTATTCCGGTACTTAAGTCCGTGTACCAGTATGCGTACTTAAGTTGGTTACTTTCTAAAAACGATTATTCGTGAACTTAAACTTATTTAAATTAAGGAATGCATAATTGCAAACCGTGGCTATAAAGTTCATGAATCGATTCGAGTGAATCAAATCGTTTTGCTTCGATTGTGTCTTGTATACTTCCAAGATATAAGCAATTGAAAAACTCTCTAACTAGTTCATTTGAGTCATTTGAACTAGTTGTGGTAAAGAAGAATATGGTTGATATGAAAGTGCTCATATGGATAACCATTTGGTTAACTACTGTTGAGTCAACCAAGTGTACATGTTTGGGTACGAGTACACAAACCTAAATAAACGTGCATTTCACTTGTGTGTAACAAGCTAAGTTTCGATCTAACAGTTGAAAGATATTAGCTTGAATCTAATCAGTTTTCATCTAACTATGAATATTGAATGCTTTGTTACCAAGGTAACTTAGATTGCAAACCCCGATTTGAAAGACTATTTAAAGGAGAACTCTAGCAACCTGGGAAACCTAATCCCCACACCTCCCCCGTGTGATACTAGTTGTATTAGCTAGAGTCGATTCTCCTTTAACCTTAGGTTTCTATCGAGACCCCGGTTAACGACTTGAAGACTTCATTGGGATTGTGAAGCGGACTCCAAATATTTTCTTTGTAGTTGCGTGATCCGATCTTGTCGTTTCTATCGTACTAAGTAAAAATCGTAAGATTGATTGAGATTGATTTCTCCTATAGGCAAGATTAAAAAGAAGTCACAAACATCTTCGTCCCATCGTTTGTGATTCGCAATATCTTCTTTAAACTAGTTGATTAAGATTATTGTGAGGTGATTAATAATTCTAGGTCGTGCCGGGAATATAATTCGGGTTATCAATTGGTTCCCGTTCACCTTGATTTTTCAAAAGACTAACAACAAAAACTCGTAGGTATTTCGTGGGAGATAGATTTATCTATTACCGTAGACTTTTCATGTGATACGGATTTGTTTATTAAAGTCTTAGACTTAGGGTCGTAGCAACTCTTAGTTGTGGGTCACATCACCAAGGGAATCAAGTGCGTAGTATCCCGCCGGGGATCGTAGACGAAAGAGCGCAACCGTACCCGTGTTTAGTGTGAGATTGATTGGGTTCACCATTACATGCATTGAAGTTAGTTTGTAGTAGGCCAGTGTCCGTAGCGGCTTAATACAAAGTGTGTTCAATCCGGACTAGGTCACGGGTTTTTCCCGCATTTGCGGTTTCCTCGTTAACAAAACTTCGGTGTTCGTGTTATTTCTTTTCCGCATTATATTTTGTTATATAATTGAAATATCACGGTGTTGTGCGTTGAATCGATCAATTGGAAAATCCAACCTTT